>JABCJY010000744.1:0-72064 GCA_013184415.1 Fusarium concolor
TGTCTAAATGATATGACATAGATATTATAATTGTTCATAAGCCGGGAAATAATTTATATTTAAGACAAAACAGGACTACGCTATCACTTCAATCCGATTAGATCCCTTACCCTACTCAAATCTTTCCTCGCTTAAGTTTATGCCTCTGAAACCAATTCTGATGATGTTCCTCCTCCCATCTCTTCTCCGCCCGTCTCAACGTCGCCGAAACATCCCAATAATCCCTCTTCTGCGCCACATCCCTCGGCGTCCTCCCCTTATTATCCTCAGCCGTCGGATCCGCTCTCCAATCCCTCAAAACCCTAACTATCTCCTTCCTCTCATCATCCCCATCCTCTGCTGCACTCGCCGCATAATGCAACGGTGTACGTCCATCTGTTGTACGTGCGTTGACATCTGCTTTTGCATCGTCGACGAGGAATTCTACTAGTGCTGCGGAGGCGTAGCGGGAGGCGAGGTGCAGGGGTGTGCGGCCGCCGTTGGCGCGGGCGTTGATGGAGGCGCCGTTGTCGAGGAGGAGCATTGCGATGGCGAGGTGGTCCCGTTCGGCGGCGAGGTGGAGGGGCGTGAAGCCTTGTTGATCGCGGGTTGAGGGGGACGCGTGGCGGAGAGCGTCGTTGCAGGCTTGGACATCACCGTTCCAGGCGGCGTCAAGGAGAAGTTCTTCAGGGTTCTCTGTTGGAAGTGGTGCCATTGTAGGCTTTGCTTCTGTTGGAGTTGGTTGTGCAGGCTTTATTCCCGTGGGCTCTGGTTGCTTGGTCTTGGGGCTTGTTGGATGTTCCACCTCCTCTTTAGTTGAGGGTGCGGGTGCTGGGGCTGGTGTTGGTGTTGACACGTCGGCTACATCATCGTTGATTTTGAGCTTGAAACCTTCAGGAAAATCTGCAGGAGCCTGGCTGGCAGCAGGCTCAACAGAAGGCTTGTCATCATCTTTCTTCTCTGACTCAGGCTTCCGTTCAACTGGCTTCTCTTCCGAAGGCGTAACTTTTGACGTTTCCTCCTTAGGCTCAGTTGAAACTTCAGGGGCCGTCGATCTCTCAGCAGTCTCATCTACCGACTTCCGATATCGTCCTACTGGGGGAGGATCCAGATCTATGGAACCATTCCTTGATCTCGGCCCAGGACGTGCCGCACTTGCACGTCGCGCATCAGCAGACTCTGAAGAACCTCCTGGGGCTGGTGGCGGAATTGGGTTGTTAAAACCAGGAGGAGGAGGTTTCATAAGAGCACGTCTGAACTCACGATTAGCGAAGAAACCTTTTGTGTTGGTAAGCGACTTACGAGTAAATGTTGACCATGAGCTTGCTGAGAGCTGCCAACTGCGTCTCAAGATCCGCATCCGCTAACTTAATCTTCTCTTCCCACTCATCCTTATATTTATAAGAATTATAAAACTCCTCAAGACCACCAAACATCGTCCCCTCAAGTCCATCACTGCTAATCTCCTGAAGCAGCTTTGTCATTTTATCAAGTGCAGCTGTTGCATTTTTGATAGCCTCATCGATCTGCCTTCTCATAGGTTTCGCATCGTCTCCATCGATGATATCCGGTCGAGCTTCCAGAGTGTTCTGAATTTGATCGATGGTATACTTTGCAGTTGTTGCTTTTGCAGACAATTCGTCGATTTCCTTGGGAGTCTTGCGAAGACCCATGAACCAGTCTGCCCATTCTTTGGCGGTGTCAGCGTGACCGCCCAGTGCTTTTATACCGGCATAAGCGGCAACAGCTTGTGGGAAGTGTTTCATAAAATCGAAACCCTCATTTGGAGACTGCTCCTTTGTGGGCTTCTCGGCTGGTTTGGCTCCTTGTTGCTCTGGAGATTTAGGTGGTGTCTTCCTTGGAGGAAGCTGTGCTCTTCCAGCTTGAGGATGACTTGGTCTCCTCTCTTTATCTACAGATCCATGGGCCTGATGGTTCTGATGGTTCTGAAGGTTCTGAAGTGACGAATCTCCTCTGGATCGTTGCCTTCCTCGAAGCAAGTCCGAAGCCAAATGAGGCGCCGGTCTGTATACTGAAGGTGGAGACCGCTTTCCTGTTGCTGGGCCTGGAGGACGTCTGGGTGACCGTGGTGGTTCATAGGATGAAAGTCTTCTTGGGTCAGGACGTGAGCTATCAGTCGGATAAGACCTCATGGGAGGACGTGCATTCACTGGCTTTGGAGAGCTGGGCCATGGCGGTGTCTCATGCCCATAAGGTCTTTGCTTTTGACGACGTTCTGGCGTAGGAGATCTTCTTCGCGATGAAGGTCTACTCTCATCTTCGGACATCCAGTCGGAGTCTCTCGTCATCCGACGCCTGAGACCACGTTGTACAGGCTCAGGTGGAGGTGCACGAGCACGAGGCGACACAGACCGGAAGTCCGAGTCTCTCCGCCTGGGACCGGAGGGACGGTCATAGTATGACTGTCCTGGACTTGAATTAGGCGGATATCGTGGTTGGCGATTTGAAGCTTCGTGAGATCTTGACCTTTGACCTGCGGTTGCAGGAGGCTTTAACGGCATTCCGGTTGTTGGTCCATGGCTTGGTGGAGGTCGAGAGTAAGAGGAGCTTGGAGTCCTGAGAGGAGGTCTTCTCGGAGCAGTAGTAGGCGGAGGTGGAGGAGGTTTCGTCTTTGTGGATCGTGAAAGTGAACGCGCTTTTTTCGGCATTGTAAATGCTGGCAAAAATGCACACTATTACAAGGCTCGCGACAAATATCTCAGGTACCAGCGCCTTTTAAGAGAATACTCTAAGCTAAAGATGGAGGGTAAACAGGCAGGCTCAGGGACGGCATGACGCCATGGCATGGATGTGGAAAATCTGGGGTCTTCTTTATTGGTTCTGCAATGAAAGAATGAGACGTGATGGCCAGTGTGACGTGTCTGGTGATCCACCAAGGACCGGGGGCATGATCAGCTCCATATAAAGACCCTTCTTGCGCGGGCCGGCACGGGGACCAAGGAAGATAGGCTAGATAAGACAAGGGATCGATGTACAATTATATCATTCTAAATTTTTACAGAATTTATTTGGATTATTTACTGTCAATAGTTAGACAAGCATATGGTAGGGCCTTGATCTGATCTTGCATGCAGCGCAACTTTCAAGATTTTGAGATACGACTATGGTGACTCTACGTCGGTGGCGGAGTATCTTACCAGTCGCATGATGGACTCAAATCGCTGGCCTCATTAATGAACGATTTGTTGCCTGCGCTTAGCTTGTATCACATGATGCGCGACTTAGAAGTGTATGATTGATGCCTAATCTTGATGATATGCAGTTAGTCATGTAGGACGATTGTCTCGTTGGTCAGCTGCCAAGATCACCATCCTAGTACGCTGAAATGGAAATAGAACTAGTTTAGGCAAGAGATCGTTTGCGGCATATTTTAGCATGGAGAAGTGAAACAATGGTAGAATGATCATAGCTTTTCGTGGAGTAATTATATTGGATATTCTAGCGTCAAGATCAAGGTCTTTTATCCCGCAGGACTTCTCTGAGCCCAGACCCTGTTTAAATCAGCCTTGAAAGCAGATGCTACAGGAAATGTCCTTTCGATTGTGCTCAAATATTGCATGATGCATTCTTGTTGCCATGTCTGCCAAGATCGTGCACCTGCAACTCGCAGCGGGAAAAGCACCAATAATGGTGAAATTGATGAGCTGTGAAGGATCGTGTTTGTACACGTCAAAATGGTGATGACGTGCATTTGGATTTCCTCTTCAGTTAGGTTGGGCGCCACAATGCCCATTTCTTGCCAATATGGTATTTCGTAGTCGAATACTCCAGAGAGGTAGATACTTGTTGCCGAGAAGAATGCTCTCGCCAGCAATGGAAAGCCGTCGGAGGTTGTATTGCTTTTCCCTTTTGTTGAATCACCAGAAAATGCCTCTTTGGCTTCCCAGTCGATTAAAACTTGTCTAAGGCGGAAACCTTCTTGTGCAATAGCGTAGGCATCATCGAGGCGCTTCTGCAGATGCCCGGGGCTTTTTTCTTGCAAGGAATAGATAAGACTGCTTGTCCTTGACATAGTAAGTACCAAAATGTATGACTAGAGACAGCTGCATGTCACTTACCGAACACGAAGAGTTGAGCACGATACGATGATATCGAGAAGTTCATCTGATGAATGAGAGCCACTCTCATCCTTGGCCATCATCTCATCGGTAAGATGCCTCCAATCCGAACTTGCAAGGAATGTCGGCGCATTAAAAATGATGGCTCGACAGACTTCAAAAATTTTAATTTCGATGAAAAATCGTCGTCCAAAGCCTGACCGGCATGCTGTTGGGCCAACGGCAATGAGTGCCTTGGAAGTACCGTGGACTAGGTGTTGTATCCAGCCCTGGCCAGTTGAATCACTCATGAGCTTGAATAGATCAGCTTCAGTACCCCAGACAAGATCAATATATCATTTACCTCGAAAAGTCCTAGTAGATGGGTTGTCCATAAAATTCGATGACGCGCGCTAGGCACTTGATCGAACTTCTCAAGAGCATGTCGCAGGCCCATCACGGATTTTGAATAGTGATAGACCGCTAGATTGTAAGTCTTGCTTGAATCAATACCTTCGGAGGAGTTCAACTTGGTGGCCTGCATGGCACCAAGCGAAAGAACAGCATCATGCAGAAATGTCCCTGAAGCTTGATCCTTCATCAGATGCAAAACATCATTGAGAACCTCAGTCTTGGGATTGAAGTTGTTGTGTCGTAGAAATGTGTCAAAGTAGTGAGAGAGATAGTATATCTGATTGCCCGAGGGCTTGATGACAAGGGGAGAAACAGTCTTGGGTTTACAGCTCACGCGAGCAACGACCTTATTATCAGACTCTGCATGATCAATCCGAATCTGATTGGGCTTCTGTTTATCAAAAGTGCAAATGATCTGCTTTCTCAGACAATTGCTGCACGGAATATTTCCAGAACACTTAAACAAGGGTTAGATACGTGCGATGACGAATGAAGAGCATGCATACCTTGAGATGGCTTGCAGCACATGCAAGGCACCGCGATCTTTTTTTGCGTCTATCAAAGGGTCCAACAGGCATTTTCGGAAAATACTTTGCAATATGGTGAATGGTTTAGTGAGAGACTGGGGGAAGTTTGGGTTTATACTCAAAAAGGTATCGAATGAGCGAGATGGGCTTTGGCATTTCGCGATACCGCTTTTGGAAGTGTTTGGGCGACGCTACTGTCGTGACCCTGCTGTGAGCCAATCATGTTCTTTGTTTGAGGGCGAGCTGAACTTCAGCTTCGTCACCGCAATAAGCTCGGTTGAAGATTTTCTGGGTCTTGCTTTCTGGGGAGACGCCAATTCGCCCGAACTTGACTGTATCAAGCATGGTAGGGGCTGTGTTTATGGAATTGCTTTAGAAGAAGTAGGATTTTAAATTTACACGTCATTCTCAGAACAAAATGATTGGTATTCTAGTTTAATTGATGTTGAGCAAACGTTGGCACTCTATTATCTTTGAATTTCTGCATATATATAAGGATCTGTCTTCTCCTTCGTTCCAGATATTCCATCATAACATCCAACACCAAGTCTAATACAGCTTCAACTTCTTATACTCTAAACCCTTCGTCCTGAGTCTTCACCATGCGCTTCTCACTCTTCTTTCTTTCTCTTTTAGGAGTCGGCAATGCCATCCTAGTCCCCAAGCCAAGTGGTCCATATGGTACTGTCATGCGCGTCCAAGGCATGGTCGACAAGGATCGCATCGATCAATATGACCCGAAAAAGGGTCACAGACAAGTCCTCACCTCGGTCTTCTGGCCCATCGACGCAGCCACCTGCTATAACAAGGCCGTTCCTTATATGCCGCCAACTACAGCCAAGGTCTATGGACAACAGGTTGCAGCATTGGGCCTTTCGAATGATACCTTTGCAGCTGTCCAGTTGCAAGTTTGCAAGACTCCTGCTCCTCAGAAAGGAAAGGAATGCTCAGTCAAGAAAGAATCCTTTCCTGTAGCCATCTTCTCACCTGGAGCTGGAAATTCTCGGCTGATTTATAGCGCCATGGCTCAATCACTTGCAAGTCACGGAAATGTCGTGGTTCTGATTGATCATCCCTATGATCCCCCAGTCGTCGAGTTCCCAGATGGAAAGATTATCGAAGGCGGAAACCTTCCTGAGACCATCAAGGATCTTCAACAGCAGACTGCGGTATGCATATCCCCCTGAATCTCAGGCATACTTTGCTAACTAGCCTTATAGACACGAGCCAAAGATATTTCCTTTGTCATCTCTGAAATCCAACGCCTTTCCTTCCAGAAGAGGGTCTTCAAAGGCCTCCCCGGTTCCATCGACACGAAGAAGATCGTTGCTCTTGGCCACTCTCTTGGCGGCGCCAGTGCAGCTGTAGCAGCCCTTTATGACCACAGAATCCGCGGCGGAATGGACTTGGACGGTCAAATCTTCGAACCAGCCCTCAGCAAAGGCCTCGACAAGCCATTCTTTCTAATTGGTCGACCCAAGCACAGCGAGGAAGACACAACCTGGAAGAAGTTCTACGAAAAGCTTCGTGGTCCCAAGAAGGAGCTTTCAGTTGAGGGCACGGTCCACGGCTCATTTACTGATTATCCTCAGTTGATCAAGGCTCTGGATCTGCCGGCGGCCGCTCAGAAGATGATTGAGAAGATTGTTGGAACGGTCGATGCTAGAGTTTTGGAGAGGTTTCTCTCTAAAACTGTGGTGGGATATATGAAAATATGCTTTGATACTAACAACAAGAACTAAACGAGGACGGGTAACATTTCTTTGCTCCCTAAGGGGGAGATATATTAATTCCTCTGCTTCTATTGGCTTCTGGTCATATATCATGTTTAACATCCATTTACTTCAAAATGCGAATATCTTTTATTGATTAGATTAACCAATACTTACTATCAGTAATTACAAGTGTTATCTGAAAAGTCGTACTTGCGGACTATCCATGTAACAGTACAATTTCACCGAAGAGAAATAAGACGGATAGTATTTATGCCCCTTGTTAGTTAGTACAGTAAACCAAAATAGTAGGAAACAGACTAATCAGCTAGTAACATTCAATTCCAATTCAAGTTGAGGTTTATTCCAGACATAGATCTCAACCCCAGACACAATTAAACTCGTACTTGTAATCTTGGAAAGCCAGATAAATCCTGCCCACATATGCAATGGCGCCCAGGGAACTTCCTCCCGCGACAGCTCCGTACCCAGCAACTCTTTCATAGTCCCATTTTATATCGCCGCCGCTCAGATGCCCAAAACCACATTCAATGCTGTTATCTTGCCCAATCCAGAAAAGGACAAGGCTATTTCTACCACAAGTTGCTGCCTTAATGTCACTGTCAGCTCTTGCGGGCGGAAGCTTGCTGAGGTCGAGAAGCTTCCAATTGCTGTTATTGCCAAGGCAATACAACCCTTGAAGATTCCCATGTCGAGAAAACCAAAATACACTCAAAGTGTACTCGCGGACAATACTAAGTGCGATACGTGACTCTAAAGCGGTGAGGACTTTCGCATCCTTGGAAAATTCATCTACAGGTGAGAAGACCCAGGTATTTCCATCGTTCCAGTATCCTTGGATCAGACCTGTGGGTGCAATCCACCAAATGGTTTGCTTGTTGCTATCACTGTCACTGGAACCAAGAGCAGAAAGGCGAGTATATTTCCACGCACAACCCGCTTTGACAAGAGTGTAGGAATTGGACGACCCATACACGGTCAGCGCTGGCCCAACGTTGATGGAGGAAATGACTCGTACGCTTCCCCCTTTTTCAACCCAGAAGACCTCTTTAGGACAACTGTTGTTTCCTGTGATGGTCGCAATACTCGTTCTATCACCATATCCGGCCACTTGGCCGGAAAATGTGAGTGGGTTTGAGGTGGCAGTTATGCTCTTATCACGACTTTCTTCGAAGTATCAGGTTTCCCTGATAGTAAGATCCGAATCGGGCCAATAGATAAACCCTACAGCTCCCAAACACAGAACGGCAAAGACGCCGGATCTTGGCTGGAGTGAGTCGAAGTAGTGTTGTAACAGGTTACTCTTGCCTTTGCGAGCAAGTCGCACAAGGCATCCACCACGCCTTGTGAACCAGAATTCCATAGTTCCTGGAGACCAGATATTAAAGATGTTGGCTACAGGTGATGTTGACATCTGTCGCTCCATGTCGTGTCTTCTATTTTGGCAGTTGTCTTTTGGGCCAATTTGGAGGCAAAAGTATTTAGAAAAGATGATGTTAGAATAGATTAGCGGTGAAGGTCATTGCTTATGTACCGAATACGACAGAAACCTGTTCTTTCTTCTTATCATTCTAGGTTTGTATGCAAAAGAACGCCACTGCATTCTGTTATCAGAGACGTAGTCAATAGTCTGCCATTCGCCGGGCAGTCTAAACCTATCGTGGGTAACTGAAACTCCGGATTCGTACGTATGCATTCAATGGAGCCAAAGAGTCTGTTTTACACGCTATTCTGGTTCCCAATTGGGTCGCCGACATACAAGTAGCACGAAGACATTTGCTGGCTTTGGTGTTTCAGCCAGCCACAATTTTACAACCTTAACTGACAGTTCTGCGATAACCCTTATCACATTGGTTGACTATAAAACACATGCGCATCAAAATAGCATTTTAGCCTTCTTAGGAATGTTGAATGTGTAGTATCTCTTGCTCTAGACTGGAATACGACCCTTAATTGAAGATTGATTATGGGATAATCGCATTCAAGTGTGTGACAAGGGAAATGTAATAGGAATGCATAGGCTAGCCCTTCATGTCGTCTCCGATCTTATTCTTCATGCAAAGAACAGTTATTCAATAACTTATAGATATAACGGGTTATTATGAACTAATGAAAAGAAAGTCACTACTTCATAGTAGCTTATATGTTAGACTTCAGTCTTCGGGCCGCTTTACACTTTAAGACTCAAGGCGCAGGACAAAGAAAAGCATAAATTTTAATTTGTCTTTTCTAGTATCTTGGTAAAACTAATTAAGCTACTGTACTGCAATAATAGCCATGACTTATATTCTATAATTGCATTACTGGTCTTTTAAAACTTTTTACAGACTTGAACGCCAAGCAGGGGCTTGAATTTTCTCTTGCGGTTGTCTTCCGGTCTTATCTAGCGTCTGATATACTAGACCCGAGTCATTTACGAAAACTTCCTCTAGATGCTGATACCTTCAACATCGCGATAACAATGAACCTAGCTCGCTACTGGGATCTTGAGAATGGTGTTCCAACACGATCCAGTAAGACGAGCGACAAGGCGTGCCTTGCTATAAGGATTTGAATCAAGTCCGATAACTCCTTCAAGAACCCCCCTATCTCTAATGTTCACCCAAATACCCGAGGTTCCGGTGCCCGACACAGGATAAGGGCTTAGGGGGCCGTAAACTATTTTATTGGAGCTTTCCTGATTGGTTGCCACCTTGGCCCAGAACTTCAGCGGTGCGTTCGGTCCAAGGCTGGGGTTGTCAATGTTCGCATAATCGACAGTGGCCGAAATTCGCCCATCTTGTAACACGTTGACTCGTGCGTAGTCGATGTTTACAGGTCCAAGTTTGTAAGGCAACCCCATCACATATTGGTTTGTACCAAGATTGACGATACCTCCTATTTGAAAGAACAGATCATAGGGGTTGGCGCCATTTTTGGTCTCAGGCGATGGGATCCCTTCGACGATGCAAAGATTTCCTTGATATTGATAGTTTGTGTCAACGGCCCCATACCATGACGGATCTCCCTTGGCGGTGACAGCGCAGGAGGTAAGGTTGACAGAAGTCGTTGGCACTGTAGGTGCGGCAGGCCCTCGAGAAGGGACGGTGTCTCGCTTGTTGAGAAGGATGGGATAATCTGATTCGGTGGGTGCAGTAGAGGCAAACCCTAAAAGGGGTAGAAGATGGGTGAATCTCATGATTGAAGCAGAATGGTGTAAGTTCGATGGTTGTATTGGAGCAAGGATGAGCGATATAACCTGCCATTTGGGGGGGGTTTGCAGTTTTTCAATATTTCAAGGCTCCCAGATGAGTTCCAACCTCTTACTTACCGCGAAAAACGATGTGGTCGAAATAAGAAGGTAGTTCCCAGACCTGAAGGGCCAGACCGTTCTATGCCGTTTGTGGCGGCAGCTGAAAGCAATAGTACACCAAATAGTAAAAGCCAGAGCTAAATAGTGCCAAGCACTAGGCGTGATGATATGACTTTACTTGGTTTAAGTGTTTTCAGCTACACCATCGTCATTAAAACTTTCGTTAGGACTGAATAGTGTCAATGCGCATACCATCGGTGAACCGTATAAACGGTGTAGTAGCTCAGCCTTTTCAACAATATAGTTTATCTGTGCAATCGAGGTCATTATTACGGTTTATATTAATGGGATAAAAGTTTAGTTTGCATTCTTCACATAATATAAAGCTGATAAACCAACTAGAAATGTTGGCGAAACTAAAAGATCTCCGTTTGAAAGCTCAACCTTACAGCCTTCATCAGCCGAATATCGCTCATCTCCACTTGGGGCTAGTCGAACTCACCTGGTAGAAGAGTGAAAACGACAGGGTTATTGATTTGAGTGGGGTTAAAATCGCTCTTTGCGACCTGCCTTGAAAGTCGAAGAAGCTGACCTCTAGTTGTATAGAATAGACAGACTAGCATGGAACTTGCTCTGCTGGCAGGGTAAACGAGAAAGGTGGCGTTGGTCCAGATGATTCTGGTGGTCTGCTAGCAACATGTGTAAGAACTTTTCATCGGCATTGAGCGGATGATAGGAGGAAGCGAGGCGTAGCCAGGGGTCTTCTTGACTCACTCAGCGGATTAGCTGAAATAGTTTCAGTAACGATACTTCTGATGCATTCTCAGCCGCCCTTCTTAGCAGTGGAAGAACCTTTGGCGACTGAAGCGTTTAATCAACATGGCCACTTGAAGAAGAATTTACAGCGAAAGCTACTTCTAAGCTTCACCCGGCTCATAGCTTAGCAATGTAGCGTTGATATTCTTATCGTCTAACTAAGTACTCCCTCTAGTGTCAGAGGATTAGCAACTGTCCATAAAGCGTCTCTTTGTGTCTTCTAAATTAAAGCTGTGTCTCTTTGACAGCTAAGTGATACCATCCGCTCCAAACTGCAGCCGGATCGAAATGCACGCCTTCAATCTCGTACCAACAGCTTCATCGCCCTCATTATCAACTGGATGTAGTCCCTCTTTTGCAAACTGCTGCCAGGGTATAATATGGCTTCGTGGTACTTCAGAGAATACTGCCATATTTTCTTCATTGCATTAATCAATGATCATTTGTCAGTAGTTACGGTTTGCCAGAGGATCAAAGAGATAGTGCTAATTGGTGAAGCGGGGCATTGGTTGGTAAATCTGGCACAAGTCATAAGGATGATTCTGCCTCGTCCTTTGTTCGCTTAGCCGTTTCAAATGACTTTGAGGATTGAACATTGACGAACAATGAACCTGGCACAAAGATAAAGATGACTTATACTGGGATTAGTCCTGAATTCATTATTCGCAATATTCTGTATGTTCCAATGTTGGTAGGTGCCAGACTTATTCATTTCTGCCCAACGTTGCCTTTGTTGTTGTGTGCCAACTCTCTAACTGCCTCGTGCGTTAACACCTGCTATACTTACGTCTTCACATATGTAATCCGGCTATTGTTCACTTCTAGTTTGGTAACAGAAAGTTTGAAGGCTGAATAAAATAATAGGTCCTAAATTTCCAAATATAAAAGTTTCCCACGGCTCTGCAGAGGCTACTCTCATTTCTTCTCTCAACCAAATAGCTTTCCATCCTGCAACCAATCCCCTAAACAACCTGACACCAACACTTTCAACAATTCATCATCAGCGGCCACACTACCTCACTCTCTTAGCACCCCAGAATTCCAGAAACTCAGTCTCTGTAATGATGAATCTCTTCAAAAAGGTTTCAAAGCCATCAAAGACTGACGCTGGCATCAGTACTGATCTTGTCACCGACACTTATTGGCCGGCTTTCGTAAAGGCAGCTCAGAACCGAGGCCCTGAGAGACTTTCTATTCGACTCACTTGTTCAAGCTGCACTGAGGTGATGCTAGCAGCCAGTTGGAACAAACGGGATCTACCTCCTGACGGACCAATTAACAATGTCATGATTCAACCCTGCGGTCACATGGTATGCATCACATGCCTTGACGAGTTGACTTCGAATCAAGAGATCTGGTTCCCTGAACAAAAGTGGCACAACTGCCCTATTTGCAGCACCAAAATTAAGAATCACCCATTGTGCGGTCATGCATGTCAAGGAATAACTTTTCCTATGAACGTCCCGAACGACTTCAATCTCTCCCCCCCGTTCTATCTCAAGGTGGTGTCATAAACAACCATTGTCTGCCATGCGAGATGACTAATGTTGTGGACGGCTTGGAAGTCTACCAGACGAAGTACGAATACAGTCAACAGGTAGAGAGCAAAAGTCAGTTTGTTCTCTCTTGGATAAAGGGTCCAGCGGGGAAAGGGTATTTCTCAAAGGCACGTCAGAATGACCTTCTGGACCGAAAGGGGGAGTTTTCTTGGCGTGTGCGGGATCTGGAGATTCCAAAGGAAGTCGAGGCTATATGGGAAGCCCACAAGCAGACCTGGATTCTAAGACAAAAGCATTTCTGGTTCTCGCTCGCAGTACTGAAGCCTCATTGTGAGCCTCATCTCCACATCTCTGTAATGGACTCCAAAAAGCCAAATGGTGAAGGTCCTTTATTTGACCCGCCTGGATATCGTTATCAGCTACATTGAGGTATGTCTCTACTGGATAAAGATGGTTAACAGGGCTTGGGATGGAAGATATGATCCTGGAAAGTGGTATGTATTTGGTGGGAATATGAATAGTGACTTCTGATAGGTGCAAAAGGTAGGCTGGATGATATTATGTATAGAGAAGGCAATGCAGATTTAGTCTGAAATATATATTGAAACAAAGTGATGTAGCAGCTTTTAGTGTTGTCAACGGATACAGCTCCGCATATAAACATTAAGAAGAGGATGATTGTGAGGAGAGACTCCGAGGGAATCTGGAGTTGCGTCAGTAGATTCTTTGGCTATTAGCTCAGGGTCCGATGGCCTTGTTTGGCTTGTAATTTGTGTTGTTGAATCCATGAGCTTGGGGATGAATATCGAGATGATATTGGTAAATTGAGAATGGTCGAGATTAATTCACCCCAGTAAGCTACCCCCGACCTTCCTTTAGCGAGCCACTAGAAATCGCTGTTGCATGTGAGCACGGACTAGGACGGAGATGGATAAGCTTCTGCCGCTCTGAGCCGAAAGATAAGGTTCAGCATCTCCGACTTACATATTGCCCCTCCTTCCACGTCAAAATGAGCGATCTAAAACTTGAGAGAGTCAGCGCCCTCACCGAAGCTGATATTGCCGAATGCGATTTTAGCTTTAAAATACGTGCAGAAGTCGCCAAGCCTGTTACTCAGCTGGCTCTTGATCACAATTTCACTACATCTCCTCTACCTGAGCGTACCAAGGTCTTCGACTTGGATCCCGACGACTTTGCTAGCGCAGATGGCAAAACAAATGTCATCTTTGTCCTAAAGAAGGACGAGAACACTCTCGGGCTCGCGGCGGCCTCGAAAGGATGGAATAATATGGTTTTCTTGGACTATATTGGCCTCGACGCTAGTATAAGAGGTGCTGGAAACGCACAGAGACTGTTCAATGCAGTTCTGGATTGGACTCGCGAGATCGGGTTGGGGACGTTACGAGTAGAGTGCCAGTCTAATAATGTCTCGGCTTGCAGGTTTTATAAGAAGGCAGGGATGACTTTTGGTGGCTATGATGAGAATTTGTACGAGGCGATTCCAGAGTCAAAGGGCGAGACCGCTATTTTCTTCTACTATACGCTGAAGTAGAAAGAATAGAACCGAAGGAAGCGCGAATTTGTCTTATACTGGTCTATCTCATACTGCGCGCAGGTTTGTCTAGATTCTGTCAGATCATCGTGCAGCCAAATCCCAACTTTCCGTCAATCTTATGCCTTTGTTCTGTTGCGAAATAAATCTGTTAATACAAAGTCAAACTTGGAGATAACAAAGCCAGAAAAGGGATTCGCATACCCGATATTCATAAGGTAAACTTTATCCCTCTTCTAGCATCTTTAGACTTGAAAGCAACAAGGTTTAGCTACTCCGCAAACATACTGCATAAGCATAAAATCGTTACCTGCCTAGCAGCTACCTTCCTTCAACCCCTTCGGGTCATTGGTCGACATCCCAACCTTCCACATGTCAGTTAACAACTAAACCTACCCATGCTTTGATCCCTTTTTCTGGAATAAGTCACAGCTACACTGTCGCGTTGTCTCAGGCCACGAAGCACAACTGGGGACATCGGCGTACGGAGGCGGGAAGCCAGTGGAATGGGTTGAAGAAGGCAGGAAAGAAAACAGAACCATCATATTGCGGGGTAACCGCGGGAGGGGCAACAGTCAGTGGCCGTCACTTTCCTTCAAAGCATAGTCCTAAGAGGTGCTGTTGTTTACCAATCAGAAGCCTATCCATACATTATTATAAGCACAATAAAGATGACAGCGTTACAATTCATCTGGGATCCGCCAAGAGCCTCAAAATGTATCTCAGCGCTGTGACATACCCATAAACCGTTTCCTTCTTTCCTTATTCACCTCCCTAGTCAAACTTGAGCCCACAAAACTTATCACGCAGCGCAACGCAACGCAATACACCAGCGTATTGCATTGCATTGCAACCTATCTAGGTTACTCATTCATTTAGCCGGGTCAGCCATCCTGGTATTTATTATATCCCCCATTGACTTGATTAACAATGCTTCCCTTTCAGGCCCGCCCGCTTCGTTTCTTCCCCCGCTGTCTCGTTCCTCGCCGGAACGCCGCTTTATCCATCAGTGCTCTCCCCCTTCACCCGGCCAGCGCAATGGGTCAGAAACCAAGCGTCATCAACACCAGCACGACTTCAATCTTGGCTACTAGTATCCAGCAATTGCGTCCGCTGTCGACCCCGGCTCTGTACAGTCCTGGAAATCAAGAGCACGGCGACATCAATGCCCTCTTTTGTGCAGTTGAGAATGTGTATCCAGGTTCTCAACGAGAGCACGGGTGGTATCTGACTATGGTATGGATCTCTTGCTACTGCTTGGTCGCCCTGACTTCGCGCCTGTAGCTGATTCCTGGGCGACGCCTAGATCTCCACCCTTATTGCTTGCAGCCTGCAGCGCCATATGGGCGACCTCTATCTCCATCTGACCTCTCGACCCCAGTACCAGACACCAGAACAGAGACAGAAGTTGGCACTTCGCATGCGAGAAGCTCACTTCAATTCCATCATGATATCTGGGATTCCCAAAGTTATGGACTCGCTCGCATCGCTCGCCAGTGTCGAGCAGGAGAAAGATGAGGATCACACCATGACCAGGTACACATACACCCATTCCCTCCAAGGCTGCCGTTCTGTTCATAGCCGGTTATTGACCTGCCTCATAGACAGGATTGGAAGTTAGATCAGGCCAATTCCGAGCGAGGGTCGCGGACTCTTGATATCTTGTTCAAGGGGATGAACGATGGTATCCGCAGCTCTTGGGGGTCCCATAGCGAGATATGTAAGGCTCCAAATAATTAATTCGATTTCTGCTCATCATTATGGCTAACTCAATATGCTGCAGCGTGGGTCTCTATCAACATCTCTTATGGACTGTTCCTGGCCGATCATCGGATCCTTGACATGGTGGAGACAGAACTGGTCGTACTTCCGGGCATCATGTGCCACAACCTTGGAAGAGAGACATCATGGCATGTTGTGGGGAGCAAGAACGTAGGAATTGCTCCACAGGATGTCCGGGCAATCCAGCTCGCCACTACCATTGTCGCTGAGTTTGCTGGGTTGAACTTGTCCAACATTGAGATACTTGAGGTATAGCGCCTGAGCGTCTGAGTGTACCTTTGGTTGACGAGACCTTGCGATATTAAATTTGTAAAGTTAATCTAAGAGCAAAAGGGTCGGAAACAAGGGGATTTTGCCAGACCGATGAACCTTCATCCAAGTTAGACTGCTTCCTTCTTTTTATCCCCCGATGCTAAGACGCACAATGGACGCATTAGATTGGTAAAGCTAATTAAATCGGTGCAAGTTCCGGATCACCAATATCCCGGTAGCAGTATATATATGAACTTGATAAATTCTGCTTGTGTTTTGAATAGTTCTGGGTGTTAGTGTAGACCACACATCACTAGCTCTTGATATATTCAATTTTACCTCAGCGAAGCTGAAGGACCGTGGCACCGACACATTTGTTCTCTAACCAAACACGATGCAGCTCTCATTTCAGACTTCGCGTGCATCTTCACTGCTACGGCTCAGCCCGACCGATTCTTCCAGTCGGACAAATTCCTTCTCAATGGAGGATGCCCTACTCCTCAACCAAGTCTTGCCCGTGTTCATTACATTATTGTTTGGCGTAAGATATAGGCACTCACGGCTTCTCCTGCTCAGAAAGCGGTTGATAAGGTACATGGTTTTCTGCATGGTAGGGCCAAGCTTCAACGGACCAGTAACGGCTTGTTTCAGTGAATATAGAGACACCATGTCCAATTTGATCTTCTCCCAGTGCTTCTTCAAAACTCAGCTTCCCATGGATAGCACTAATGGGAAGGGCAACTCTCCAAAAGGCATGCATCCCTTCATGAGAGATTCACGCCCAAAGATGCGAAGTTGGGTGCTGTTGATGGGTGATGGTGCAAGAGGGACAAAATGATGTTCATGCGCCAAGGGCGAGCTCCTTCACGCTTCTTCGCAACTATGCACTAAAAGACTGTTATATTTGAGTTCAAAGGGCACAAAGGTACTATGGCCGGCCATGCCCTGAGTGACCTGGAAACATATATCGCTTCCCCGGTGAAACATCTCAGTGGCACAGATGCGCTTTTCTGCACTCTCAAAGTGGAAGGGTATTTTCATGATCCATCCCGCTATGCGTTTGGTTCATATATCAGATCCTAAGAACAATGACTGTCCCAGAAAATGCAGCAAGTCCAACAACACTTCTTGGACTCATTAAGGCAACTCGGCCTATGAAAAGCAAACCTCACTAAGCTATGCTCAATTCCAGCCAAATACGCTCTCAGGCAACGCTTCAAAACTATAAGAAAGATTGCATTAGATATTAAATATATCTATTTAATCTATATACACAAGTCAATGCAAGCATTCACATCCCTATCTTTACTAAGAAGGACCATCACCAGGTAAAGCAAATGAATTTCCAAAGCCCTTGGCGAGCCTTGTCTCTTTAGCTTTGAAACAGCGCGCCACTGCAAAACAACCAGTGACCAGCATAGAGATTCACATTAGCTTTACAACATATACCGTCATCCAAAATATCAAGGCCCACACTATCAGGAACTATATACTTTAAATCATGTTCTTTATAGCTTTGATGTCGTCCTTCTTGAATTGAGGTTCTGGAGGCCATTGGCAACCATGGGTTTCAAGGACTCAGCCATGTTAATGGTATTGTAAAAGATGATCCGAAGAAACTGGCCTCGTCAGCCATACCCAACGCCATTATCAACTAAAACTTAAATGGCAAAGAGGTCGACACAAAAGGTTAAGTTTGATACAAGAGTGTCACTTTTAAGCTTAAAAACCTTAACCCATCTCACGTCATATGCGAAATACTACAGCGAACAACCGGATTCGCATACCCGATCTTCATAAGGAATTCGGATGGATATCATGACCTCAGACAGAATTTGCACCACAAAATCTCAATCCCGGTCCGATGAAAGCGAGCAAACCGACGATACCGAGCAATGCGAGCTGTAACGCCCAGGGATAGCCAATCGGGAGTGCGAGCTTATCTGGCCTCACCCACTTCCCAGCTGCTCTGACGCTGCCAAGCCGTTCCTGTTGGTGCGGAGATTGGGTTTTGCGTAGGCCTTGTATCAATATGCTTACTTTTGACTCGTAAACAGTGTGTTTTCAGTCAATTTCGCGAGATTAATAAGCCAATGAGATAACTAGGCTGTCATCATGAGCCCAGTGCTCGCATTATCTTCCCTTCGTGGGATCAAACGCCAAGAATTTGATGCGCGCTTCGCTTATTTTTCGTTCTTGGCTTTGAACTGCGCCTTGTCATTGAACCCACAATTACATACCATCAGCGGAATATCTCCATGGGCTGCCCCACGGAGGATTACTCCATGGACGTGTTTTTTTTGTTATATGACTCGCATCTTCTGCTAATGTTTTAACTTCTTGAATTTTCTCTCCAAACGGGTTGAGATATCAACAGCTGTCAAAATGTCTTTTCCAAACGGTACACGATACCCGCCTCCGACGTACGAGACTTGCTCCGATGGAATTTCCGAACGATGTCCCGCCGAATTGTCTTTATACGGTGACACCTTCACGCTAGGCGCCTGTGTTTTCTTTGTTGTAGCCCACGCGTTGGCTCTTCTTCCTCAACTATACTTCGGCATCAAAGCGAAAACATGGTCATACATGGTATGGCTGGCGATCGGAACAATATTTGAGCTTATAGGTTACTCCGGTCGCATCGTCATGAGTTCGAACCCCTGGGTCTACAACGCTTTCGTCATCCAACTCGTCCTTCTCATCCTCGGCCCAACACTAGTAGCCGCCGCAATTTCGATCACGTTTAAACATCTTGTTCTATGGTACGGTCGAGAGTATAGTTTCATCAAGCCTGTTTTATACCCCTGGGTCTTCGTCGGTACAGATTTCTTCTCTATTGTCATCCAGGCTGCTGGCGGTGGAATCTCTTCAGCTGCAACCGATGGCGACAACGACAACCAAGGCTTGCTCGACGTTGGCTCGGGTCTTCTTGTTGCTGGTGTTGTTTTCCAGATGGCCAACATGATCTTCTGTGGTGGCTTGATGATGATATATGTCTGGAGGAGATACAAGGCTATCAAGAATGGCACTGCTGTTAAGGCTGGTGATGAGACTGCAGAGAGTGAATCATCAAGTGGAGGAAATGCTAAGGTGATCAGAGCGAGTGACCAGAAAACCAAAATGTTTGTCTTCGCTCTAGCGGTTGCCTACGTCGCCATTATTATCCGTTGCATCTACCGGTAAGCCACCCTCCTCTGACTATGTACTATCTGTGTACTGATGATCTTAAGTATTCCCGAAATGCAGATGGGATGGGGCAGTACTCTTATGCAGAATGAGACAACATTCTTGATCCTTGATGGAGCCATGATCCTCATTGCTGTATGGACCTTGACGATATTCCACCCCTATTTCTTCTTCTCTTACATGGGAAAGAGCCATAAGAAGGAGATGGAGGATGCTGAGAAGTCTGCAGCACGACAACAGGAGACGGCACCTGTTATGGAGGACACTGGTGCGCAAAGATGAGGTTCTACAGTTTTGATTTTCGTTTAAACATAGGACACAAAGCATGCATGCAAACTAGGACGTTAGGTGTTGTTTGTAAGACTGTATAGATGGAATGTTTCATGGTAAAGGATAGACCGAGCCTAGTACGATACACAATTTGATAAACAGCAAGTTGATCCCCCAATTCTTCTTTTATATATATATATATATCATTTCAAACCCTCGTCTCGCTTCTGAGAAGGGGCCAAGTCAGCTTATGCGACTAGTTGGCCCAGCCGTCAGAAGATATTGCGATGTTCATCACGGTTGCATTCTTGCTATTACTTACTTGATACGTCGCATTCAACACAGATAATCAAGACAATAACATATTAAGACACATTCATTTTGGCTATTTTACCAGACCTAAGTAATCCTCTCCCCAACCCATCTCCTACGAAGTTCCCAAGCCGTTACACAAACGGCACTCATAAGCCAACAGTATCTCAAGACTCTTTGACTGGACCAGCCGCCCACCATCGGCACCAAGTCCACGGATCCATCAGGAGATGGCGCCGGTGGCGGATCCTGATCTCAATTATACTTGGAAAGATCGATAACGACATTGTTGTCGTAGGCCCACTTCTTGTACTTCGCAACCTCCTTCAACGCCGCAGCCTTTTGTTCTCGCGCAGTCGCAGCATCCGTGTCCGCCTGATCCTTCAGTTTACGGAATGCCTTGTCATCTTCCTCATGCTGCGCGGCGTCTGCTTCCAAGTCTGTGATTCTCTGTTTTGCCCGAGCAAGTTCTGCCGTGAGATCCTTGACATTCTTCTCGAGACCACCCTTGTCGTTCGTAAGTTGGGTCTTCTCATCGGTGAGCTCCTTGATCTTTCCGTCCTTGACGGTGATCTCAGCTCTTAGCTGGAGAATTATGTTCTCAAGTTCGATGATCTGCTTTTGGAGGGCCTCGATAGTGGCCTGCTTCTCATCACGCTCGGCTTCAGCCTTGCTGAGCTTGGCAGTGAGGTCGGCAATCTTATCTTGTGCAGCCTTAAGTTCTGCTCGAGTGTCATCAAGCATCTTTTGGGCCTCCGCGTCCTTGAGAGCATCGTCGGATATGGCCTTCTGGAGTTCGGCGATCTTCTTTTGAAGTTCTTGTATCTCTTGGAGGGCCTTGTTAAGATCCTCCTCAAGCTTCTTAGCTTTGGCCAGGGCAGCGTCGCGATCAACAGTGAGGTCATCTCTGGTCTTTTCGAGGTTGGCGATAGCAGCCTGTAGGCCCTTAATTTGGTCAAGTGCAGTGTGGTAATCAGCGTCAAGGGCAGCGAAATGCTATACGAAATGTGAGCATGTCTTCAAAGATCTGATGGGGCAGGATGGGTATTGCTTACATCTTGAGCGTACTTGGCCAAGTAGCCAGCTTGGTCTACAAAGGCAGCAGTATGTGCCAGTGTCTCAAGTAGACCCTTAGGGAAGGGCATAGGAGTTAGGATTCGAGGGAGAGACGCCTGTGCCTGTGGCAAGCGAACCTCAAGCTCATTCTTGCTAGGTGGGGGCTTCTCAGGGGGGTCGAACTCACTGATGACATTAGCAAAGTAAGGAAGCTGGAGTGGAAAACTTACTGAGTATGAGCTTGACGCTCAATGATAGCCGAGCGAACCATGTCGCCAACGTCTTCCGTGTGGCCTCCCTCCTGGACACAAACATCAAGCTGATCCTTCTTGCCGTCCCAGGTACAGCTGATGGTATAGTAAGAGGTATAGGTGAACTTGACGGTATCGGTGTCAAGGCCAGATACTTGCGTTTGAGTCGCGCTTCGGAATGACGGGTCCTTTGTCTTTCCACTGGAGGCTCTAGTCCACTGCCAAGTTGATAGAATAGGCTTGCCCTCGCCAAAACCATCAGGAACGATGAAAATGGCATGCTCATTCTGGGCAAAGTTCATCCACTTAAACTTGCCAGTCCAGATACGAGTAGTACCAGTAAGCTCCTGGTCAGACTTCCACTCACGCTTAAGAGACATAGGGTCGCTCACACCGTTGTTAGGGTTTCTCATAACAACGCTGAGCTCCTCATAGCCTCCCTTGGTGGTGATGGTGAAGTTGTACCAAGATCCCTTGAGGTAGAAGGTGACATCGGCGGCTTGGGTTTGAGTAACTGTGTCAACGGTGAGAGTGCTGAACCAGTTCGCCTTCTTGTTGCCCTTGGAATCCTCTGTCCATTGGGAGAAAAGGTAGACTGTATCGCCAACGCGAACAGGACCCGAGGGCAGGATGATGACGAATGTCTCGTCCTTGGCATAATGATACCAGTTTAATTTTCCTTGGTAAACAAACATTGTGAATTAAAAGTTGTGAGAAGTGACTATGAGAGAGAAGGGTGAGGATGGAGATGAACGAGAAGTGATACTCAGAGGTGCAGAGGTGTTTTATAGCTATTCTCATGGCCTTCTTTTCCAAACCACATGCTTCGACTCAACATAAGTCTCTCATTTCCAAGACGATGCATTGCTGATCGTAGACATGTCTTCTTTGGTCGGAATGCCGAGCACGCATGCTACCAATAGAAGTCGCATACATCAATAGTTGTCTGCATGTCTTTGCTAGTCTCGAGCTGCGACTTAGCTAGCGGTCTGTGCTAGGAGCTTCGGCCCCTCTTTAACAAGACAAACAGTGATTGTGGTTACTCTATTAGGTGAGGATCAACCTTTGAGCTTCAGCTGAGTGAGATCCCTGTCGTCTTACAGGCTAGCTAGTGGTCAGCTACGCCACCAAAATGGTAAAAATAGTCATTATTGGAACCCTTATTACACTATCAACCAGCGAGCCATCCATCAGTTTAGAAGTGAAACTCAGTTTATTAAATTGTATGTATGTATCTGTCTTTGTCACCTTTGGAGGTCTTGTTGGTTCTATCCTTGCTGATCGCTACGGGCCGAAGCGCGGTAGTTGTTAGGGCTAACAGCTCATGACGACAATATTATGTATAGCGCTTTGACGACTTGTGGAGAAGATAATCCACGGGTGATTCTGACAGGTCAAATAACTAACGCCGACTGAAGAGTTACATTGCAGAAATACCCATTATTGTCCGCACACGGTAAGAATTGACATTTGAGGCTGGCTGAGATGATCTCATTTGAGGCCTTTTGGCGGGGTATTATACGGCCAGGCCGCGTCGTTACTGAGGGGGTGGCTGCCATGGCTTGCAAGCACAGCTTACGATAGGCCAAAGCCAGGACATCAACAGACTTGATATGCAACTTTCATAATACTTTCTAGCCCAGAAGGAGAAGATAGACGGCGTGGAACCTTGCAATATTATAATCTTAGATCATCACTCAATATTTACGTCAAATTTGGAAAGTCCTTCACTAGGTCTTGTCAAACTTCACCTATTGAAACCTTGCCTTGGCTGTACTCTCCGCTTCATTTATCACTACACCGTTTGTTCAGTATGTATTCATACCCTGACTGACCGAGTGCTGGGCTAACCACCTATCTTAAGCAATACTTGACTTTACCCCTCAATATCGCCCGCGCTCATTTTTTTCCCTCAAGAGCGATCTGCACTCTAACGTAAACGGAATATCACTTGCCCTCCAAGAATTCGACAACTGAGACAAGTAGACTATTTACGAAATCCGGTACGTCGCATAGGCACCTTGATGAATATCAGATCGGAATGCACTTTTGAAACCTGGCTTGTAGCATTTCATCAAATAAGGTCGGCTTACATTAGATCTTGACTCAGATTCATGTCTCAACGCGGTTAAAAATCCGATATCCACAAAGAACTACATCACTCACCAGATCGCATGCAAGCGTCGCGGATGGTATTCACCATTATCTAGAAGTACGTGGTCTCAAGTTTACGTTTAACCTCATCGAAAGATCTACGGAGAGCAATTAAGCCATAGATATGCGTTCACTACTTCAATGAGATCAGCTCAATGTGCAGTGTTGAGAGGCTGTCGAAAGCAAGAACTCACCGCCCAAGTAGTGTGCAAGACAAATGTTTCATCTACCACCACAGACCTGCATTACTAACACGGCACGCTGTCTCACTAGTTTGGCCCTGCCTCCTGTACAAAGGACGTGCAATTCAAGAGTTCCTTTCATGTAGTGTATTCAAACGCTAACTTGTTGAAGCTGATGCCAGATTTGTACTATTCAGTCGGCACCTAGATCGTGGCTTTAGATTCATAAACATCATACAAGAGTAATCCACTCAAGTGCCCGACCCTGTTGAAGGGCTTCGCCGTCCATGATCCCATGAACGTACACCTGTCCAACATAACTAAAAACATCTTCGTCTTTCAACGGTCGTAGTATAAGCGGCATATTTCCTCCTAGAAAAACACATACAACATCTCCAACGCATGGGTCAACTCTCGCATGACCAACAAGACCTGTTTGTGTTTTGAAAGTCTGATACTGAAACAGCGCAACTTGGGATTGAATGGTTGGATCCCAAAGCTCGTTTATCATGGTGGCGAAGCCTTCTCTTGTCCTGCGTCTTGTATAGTCGCGAGGTTTGTCTGAAAAGACCAAGTATATGTCGCGCATCATTTCACACCAACCGACCTCCTCGTATGTTCCTAGCTGACATACGCGAGGGTCTCGTTTTTGCCATTCAGAAACCCTACTAGCCTTGTCGGCTCTAGGGGACATCGGCCCATCTGCCTCGATGATTCGATCCACGATTATGCCTTGCAGGTCGAGTCTTGAGTCTATGAGGGAGAATCTGGTCTTTGGCCCCTCGGTGCCCCCAGCGTGGTACCAACTATCCATGTAAAGCCAACCAAATTCCTGATCAATATTCTCATAAGTTTCAGGATAAGATTCTGTTCCATAATCAGGACACCACGTGGGCAAAGTTGGCGATCGGCTGTGCTCAGGGATTCTGACCAGAGGGCCAAGATTCTTTGACTCTTGGATGAGTGACCGGACGACGTATTTGAACGCTGTTTCGTGATCAATTGTGTAGTCAGCCAGGGCCTTGCTGCCCAAACCAAGATAGGCATATACGCAATCTCTCCGATCCGATGCATGTCGAAATCTGAACATTTCCAAAGCCATCCTGACCAGTATCGCCTTGTCAGATTCCTCTTGGAGGAGACGAAACCCCTCAACGCAGTCCCAGAACTTATAAAGAACGTCATGGCATTTCGGGTTCGTGATACAACATCCATCTCGATCATGACTCACCGACTTCATATGTGCAAGTTTGACCTCGGTTAACGGTAGCGATACTGATCCGCAGTATAAAGTTGCCTTCCTAGGGAGAACTGCTTCTTGCACTGTCCATGCTCGCTGCCACCATGAAAGGTTGAGAAGAGCGGATAAGGCATCCGATTCTGTCTCCGTAATAGCCTGATTCAAGTGGCCCGTGGAATTCCAGTGATTATTGGCAGCCATTGATCGAAATAAAGAAAATGCCGTTGCTGCAACATCCGGACATATTAGGTTTCCGGCGGTGCCGTCTACAGGGTCAGCCACAGAATGGTCATTGTCAATAAAGTCGCCAAGCCATAGGATTGCTTCTGTAGTGGATGAGTAAACCTCTCTCATCAGGCCAACTTGTTGTGTTCGTTCGATGGTGTCCTTCTGGTTGATACACAGCGCATCTGCCCAAATATGCCGCGTTCTGTCAGCAAGTCTCATACGCCGGAGGACATTGTATAAGTTATTGGTAATCTCTGCGTTCTGTCCATCAACCTCAATAACATGGCAGATATACGGATCTCCCCAAGAGTAAGAAAGGGCTTCATAGCTCGGGCTGTCGCTTAACGATACAATCTGGAGTTCGCAACGAACAAGATCACGGTCCTGGCCAGGCAAGAGGTGGAGAATCCTTATCTGGCGCTTAGCGGGGTCAAGAGGCCGATAGCTCGGAGCGAGGCGCATCGCCAAGCCATGGTGGCCAACAGCCGGTTGTGAACTCTTAGAATTGATCTGCATGTCTGTTTGGCAGCAGAAAGCAGCGAACAATGCAGGACAACAAGGTGGCTGGCAAAATGAAAACTGGGGTTCCATTTGCGGTGGGGTTTGGCACACCACAAGTATTTTACCCGGCAGTTGGCATAGCCGGCTGATTGGGTCTGGGCAACGTGCTAGCGTGAGTGGCCGGGATGAGATCTCATGAAATTTCAGTCGCCTCATCCTGGGTTCTGAGGTGCGTTTTCATTCTGCACGTGAGCTTGCATTGCTTCTGCTTCTGATTGCTGTTCCAATTGCCGCCACTGATCTCCTCCACCTGGATAGTGGTGATAGTGATGAAAATGGTGATGTACATGGTGGTGATGATGGTGATGGATCGTCTGTTGCGTAGATGTTGGCACCTGAAATTGCTCGGTATATGTTTGGGTCATTGGATCATCTCCTGGTGCTGGGATATTCCAATCTTTGGGGGCTGAAGAACTGCCAGTCGTTCCAAGCCACAGATTATGGTCCGTGGGAGATGTGCCCGGAGGCAACATGGTTCCTAGTGACGACCAGGTTGACGGTGAAGGCATGAAAGCCGCACTGGTACTGTTCTGTGAGCTTGGTGCTTGTGGCGCCCTAGGCTGCTGTGGCCAGGGCTTGGAAGCATTTTGTGGTTGGCTTGTAGTATTTGATGAGAGATCTGGAATAGGTCCAGTATGCGCAGGTGCTGTTGCATCGTTTGGTGTTTCCGTTTCATCGCTGGGCTCAGAATCTCTCAGTGGTGACGGTGAGGGGCCAGTAAACGTATCGAAGAAGGCAGAGTCGAGAAAACTTTGACCCATGTCAGTATCCATTGTCGGAAAAGACATGAGGTCTGGCGTGGTTCCGTTATTTGTTTCAACGCTGATGTTGAGGGTCTGCGGCGCTGGTGATATCCCGTTATCCAATGGAGACATCTGAGATGATGACGAAGGCGTGGTGCCTTGAGATTTACTCTGTCGATGTTGAGATTGTCTTGAGAGGGTACGCCATCGGTTGCGGCAAGTAAGAGGAGGCCTTCCAGGAATTCGTGATGAGATGGCGACCCAACGATGGCCCAAAGTCGCTACACCTTGACGCAAAAGGTTGTCCTCTTCGGCAGTCCAATCGCTCAGGCGGTTTTTGGCGGATGGGTTGAGAATATCATTGTATCTCTTGGAGCACTGGTCATCCTTTCTTCCAGGGATAAGAGAGGCAATATCATTCCAAAGCGGTCCTAGTCGAGCATAGGCTGAGAGAAGAATTTCATCTTCTTGAGACGTCCATCGGCCTTTGCGCAATGAGGGGTCAAGCGAGTGAAGCCATCTCTTTCGGCAATCCTAATAGCCAGTCAACATTTGCCCCCTTGGATCTCATCTCCTCCAAGAGTGAGTATCCATCATGCACGATCAAGGTGGGCCATCATTGATCGCGTTGAGGCGCGTGCGGAGATCGACTCACCTTTGCAGTACGGCCTTCAAGCCCAGCTGCAATGTCCTTCCATCTACCCTCCGACCCCCGACTGGCACCAAAGTGCCCAACAAGTGTCCTCAAAGTCGCATCCTCAGCTGAAGTCCAGGGCCGTCGATGCTTAGGTGTATTGGTATTGGTGGGGGGAGACTGAGGAGAGGTCTCCTGGCCTGACATGAGGGTGCGCGTGACAATGGATGACAGGAAAGGAAATGGCGCTCATCAAAGGGCAGGCATCACGTTTTTGAGACCAGGAAGGGTCGTGGTGGCGGTTGGCGCTGAGGATGAGGACGTCGTTTTGTTGATGATTGAATGTTCAAGATGGTTCGGTTCTCAAGGTTCCGTTTTTCCGTGGCTCATCGGAACCCGACAGCCGGGGACGTGGGAACACAGCCACATTACGCCACATCTTAAGATACCCCATTCTCTCGGGTAAGCGAGATAGGAGTATTTACGGACAGAAACTTAGCTGTATGATGATTAATAGTAAAATATTCTGTATTTTTTTTTTTTCTATTTTCCATTCTCATAGAAATATCATGGGTTATAAATCCCTTCTCAAATTAGCATCGGAGGTCCATTGCCGATTCTAGTATTATTCTCCGCACAGAAACACAAAGCAAAGATATTCGTATCTTCGTTTTTTAGCGCATTAGGGAAGATATCATTTTCCTTGGGACTTTTGAAAATAAGTGATTAGAATTGCGAAATTGGCCAATTATTTCACTCAGTTATGAAAATAAAATGAAATTCCGGTGACTCTTATCATAATCGTCAGCAACAATTCCTATCGGGTAAGTCAGTTACGCGTTTCTGTTTCAAACCAAATGAGAAACTTACTCAGCCACGACGGTGAATGAAAGGATCAGGGTTCGCCAAGAAATAATAGACTAAAATTAGTAGCATACCTACTTGATTCATGAGCATGGCCTACGGTTAAAAGCCATATGTCGCAATTCGCCCTTATCTGAGGTGATAAGAGAGATGAATGCAAAACAAGCATAGGAATCCTATAATCTGTTCATCATCTAGCTGTGTCTTTTGGTGTAACGAGACGAAATAAATATTAATGTTCCTTTGAAAAAGTAGATTCAGCTTCTTTGCAAGACTCATAATCTTCTAAAAAGAACTTCAAAAGAATTAAAACAATGGTTCCCGCAGAGATGTAAGTTGGTAGCTAACCTAATTGGAGCGATCTAACCTCTCAAATAGTTACGTCGACGTGCTTGTTATTGGTGCTGGTCCTACCGGCCTTGGTGCTGCCAAGCGCCTTCAGCATCTGGTACGGACCTTCCTTACTAACTACTGAAATGTTGAACTGAAATATTTTAAGAACAGTGTCAACTGGCTCATCGTTGATTCCAACGAGATGCCCGGCGGTCTTGCCTCAACCGACATTACCCCTGAAGGCTTTGTAAGAATACCTCTTAGCCGTATATATAATCCCCAAGACTAACTAGTTTAGCTCTTCGATGTTGGCGGACATGTCATCTTCTCTCACTACAAATACTTCGACGATGTCATCAATGAAGCTCTCCCAAAGCCTGACGATTGGTACGAGCATCAGCGCATCTCATACGTTCGATACCAAGGCCTCTGGGTTCCCTACCCTTTCCAGAACAACATAGCTATACTGCCTAAAGAAGAGCAGGCCCGATGCCTTGGAGATCTCATAGACGCTGCCCTTGAAGCCCGGGTACGCTCTCCATCTGACAAACCAGCCAACCTTGACGAGTGGAATATTCGGAACGTTGGCGAGAGAATCAACGAGATCTTCATGCGTCCTTACAACTTTAAGGTCTGGGCTATCCCTACGACCAAGGTATTGCCCTCAAACCCTTTTCAGACCATGTTTAACTTGGATAGATGAACTCTACTTGGGTCGGAGAACGCGTCGCCGCACCTAATGTTAAGCTCCTAACTACGAACGCCATTCTCAATAAGGCGGCTGGTAACTGGGGTCCCAATGCGACGTTCCGCTTTCCTGCGCGTGGGGGTACTGGAGGTATCTGGACTGCTGTTGCAGATACTCTTGACAAGAACAAGACTCGCTTCGGTGAACATGGGGCTGTGACTAAAGTGGATGCTAATGCAAAGACCATTTATCTGAAAGATGGTAGGCAAACCCTTTTGTCCCATAAAAGATTTCACTGATCTTAAGTGTCCAGGAACGATTATCAAGTATGGTGCGCTGGTCTCGACTATGGCGGTCGATCAGCTTGCAGAGTCCATGGGAGATGTCAAACTTCAGGCGTCGCTCAAGCCATTGTACTACTCCTCTACTAACGTTATTGGCGTTGGCATCCGCGGGCAGCGCCCCAAGCGTATTGGTGACAAGTGTTGGGTAAGAGCTTGTAGAAACTATTTGAAGTACTGCGGACTTACAAGGCATTCAGCTTTATTTCCCCGAGGACAACGCCCCTTTCTACCGAGCCACCATCTTCTCAAACTACTCGCCCTACAACCAGCCAGGTGAAGATGTCAAGCTCCCCACCAAGCAGCTAGCCAATGGCAACAAGCCTCCTTCGTCCGAGCCGGTCGCTGGTCCATACTGGTCGATCATGCTGGAAGTCTCCGAGTCTTCGCATAAACCTGTGAACCAGAAGACCTTGCTCGAGGAGAGTATCCAAGGTCTTATCAACACGGACCTCCTCAAGCCTGAAGATGAGATTGTCAGCACCTATGTCCGCCGCTTTGATCATGGGTATCCAACTCCCACTCTTGAACGGGACGGTGCTCTTTCTGGGGCGTTGCCTTATTTGTATGACAAGGATATCCTGTCTCGAGGTCGATTTGGAGCTTGGAAATATGAGGTCGGCAATCAAGACCACAGGTAAGTTCCTCGCTATCCAAGTACTAGAAGCATGTTTACTAATAGTAATTCGCAGCTTTATGCAAGGTGTAGAAGCTGTTGATAACATCGTCTCTGGAGGCTTGGAGCTGACTCTGTCTAATCCTGACTTTGTCAACTCTCGTAAGAATACTGAACGTCGTCTTGCTGGTATCAAGGGTGCTAGGAAGTAGAGCGGATCCTGACACGTCTGTACCATAGCCCAGAGCGAGGTTCATCTTGCAGACAAAAAGTGAGTTTGTAGTAAATTGATATCTCTTTTGGTAGATTCAAGTAATCATTGTGAGACTGCAGGGGCTTTCCATGACTAGATCAGCCTGAACGTTGTAGCCTCACCCTGAAAGATCTCGTCAACCCATTCCTTAGCTCCGTCTCTATTGGCATCTTCCCATACACTACCAGATACTTCATCCTCGCTGCTCTCTTCGCTGCTCTCCTCACATCCACCATCGCCTCCATTCTCACTGATTTCATCTGTGAGATAAGGTGATGTTGGAGAGGTAGCGCGAGATTTGCGAGATAATAAAGAAGACAGTTTTCCTTTATATGATTTAACCTTATCCATAACACGGCCACCAACACGGCCACTCTCGCCACCGGACCTCCAACCACCACTGTCCCATGAACGTCGCCACTTTGAGACCTCATACCCTGGAACAAAACCAAGTCTCTGAAATTGTTTCCTTGAGCCACTTGACCGGTCAGCAGCCAGCAGCAAGCCGAAGGGTCCCTCATTTCCTGCCCCAAGGACCAAGAAGTACTTCTGAGTTTGTGTGAACCGCTTCCATGCGCTCTGCGCGTTCGGCACGTTCAACACATCCCACACTACTGCTAGCTCATCGTCTGGGCCTAAAAGAATGATATCAGAATCTTTGGACGACAATTTCACTTTGACGAGATGGCCTCGAAGAAGTAACATTGGAGCATGCCCTTCGGTCGTTATAATATCCAAGATTTTCAGCCCCAAATCTTCAGGTGCCTTGTAGTCACCATAAAGGACCTCTCCATTCATAGATGCCCATGACCAAGTTGGTGCACCCCCGTCATGGATTCTCTCGTAGTAATTACCTATATCCGCTTGCCACAAGAGGTCTGCTTTCATGGTCTTTCGCCACATGCCAGCGACATATTCATCATCACTTCTCAGTCTATGTGCTGCACTCGCCAGGCCTTGAATAGCAGGCAGTCGGTCTTTTGGGAAAGTGAGGTCCAGTCGCGTATACGCAGGGACAATCTCAGTTCTCCAGGTAGTTTCAACCAATGAAGTATCAGGAACTTGAGGATATAGAAAGTGTTTCATAACGCTTGTCGTGCGGAGGGTCCTCAGAGACGTGGCTGAGCATTCGCATTCGCAGGTGGACCTGCATTCCCAAGCCATTTCATTTTTCGCAAAGTGGAGGGTTCGTGGTGATAGCAATCGTTCCTGGAATACCCAGCCCCGTGTTGACAGCTTGCTTTGACCCACGTTCGTTGATTTATGTTCCAATGAATGGAAAGGGAGCTCTTGGGCTAAGAACCCTCGCCTACGCATATAAAGAACCCCTTCGCCGGATAGCTCAGTTTTATATGGTACGGCATATCTCTTCGGAGCTTCTCGAGACGGTGAATCAAGGAAACCCGTTGTGCTGTCCGGCGCAGCATCGGCAAATATTGTAACATAGGCGTTTGAATATACTTGGGCCATTAGAGCGGCCTCGTGCTCCCAGTCCTCAGGAGAGTCCTGGATAATGCACAACGAGTCTATCCAAATATATGCGATCCCAAGTGCCCGGGCGACTTTGATTGCATCCACAAATGTTTTTGGAAGATCTGCTGGGAGCGAAACAGTATATGCCTCGAGATTGGATAAAGTGGTTTTTGTCGGCGTGCTTTCTCCCCAGCAGTGGCTAAGAGCTGCGTAGTATGCTCTCTCATCAGGTTTTGTGATTACCAGCCTAGGCGATTTTGTATCATCTCCGACTGAAATAATGCGCGTTGGCAGTGTTGAAAGGGTGGATTTGGTACACTTCGCATGTTTACCCTCGGCGTTGACACAGTTATTGAGCCACTCGCGCGCCAATGCCACAGAGCTTGGGGATAGTCCATCTTCTTGAACATGATAGCCACGGCCAACTATATCCCATGGCGAAGGGGAATCATCTACATGGGTGATCAGAATAACCTCTTTCCAGCAGGGGTTCGAATAACTTACTCTCAGTAGTATACAGTTGAAACGTCTTTTCGCTAGCCTTAAATCCACCAAAGTAAGGTTCAAGGTGCACAACCATGGGTCCTGGGTGCTTCGGCGGTTTGCTCTCAACGACCATCAACTTAAATACATTATCCGGTCCAACTATTTTCTCTCTGCCTTCTCTGGAGATCGGTTTCGTTATGGGCCTCGATGAGTTCAGCCCCGGTTTGGGCTTTTTTACCTTGCTGATTCTTTTAGGTTCGTCTCTGGCAGCAGTACAAACAATCTCCCATAAGAGAGTACAACTGCGGCATGCAGCCGTACCATTCGCAGACTTCTTCAGTGTAGATGTGAGTATTTCTAAACCTCGACTCTCATCATCATATTCAAGGATCAGTGAGTGACAAATGGGGCAGGAAGTTGCCGGTGGCAGCCTTGTCGCACCCCCAGAGGGTTCAGCTAACTGAGAAGACATTTCGCGTGAAGGCTGAGGAATAAGGTCGGTAAAAGTATTCTCCTGTTGATAGTTTCCAAAGGTCAGACCAGGTTTGGGAAGTGGGGTTAAAAATAGTCAGACAAAAATACAAGATTAGGAAGGCGGTCTGCAACGGCTGCCAATGATCATGGATCTTTATTAAAGTGGACGGTTTCTCTTAGATGGTATTGGATGGAGCGTACGGAGATAGAAATTCCACTAGTCTAGTCTGCCAAGAGCGTCGTTGAGAAGGATGTAGCGCATTATCAATATACCTCATAGACTACTTATGTAAGAGAAGAAAGCAGTGGGCTGGATGACCTGACAGAGAATATCCCTCATAGAACGTATGAATAGCCAACAAGAATAGATCAAGGAAGGAAAAATGTTTACAAAAATATAAAAGGCTCACAGGGAGCAACTCTTCGATCTTCAATCTTGACTCAACGTCTGTTTCTATCGTTACAGAAAACCGTCGATCTCTTCTAACTCGCTCGAAATGAAACTTCTTTCTCTCGTTACTGTTGTCGGTGTTGCTGCGTCAGTTGTCGCTCTTCCGGATGTTTCGGTTAAAAAGACCTGCTCAAAGCCTGAAAAAAGGATCGAATGGCGTGAACTCAACCCTGCTGACCAGAAGAGTTATATCGACGCTGTTTTGTGCTTGAAGACGAAGCCTTCCCGCATGGGCTTGAAGTCAAGTTTATTCGATGACTTCCCTCATCTGCACTTCGAACTCAACCCTTACAGTCAGTTTACCTTCGAGTATAGTCCAGCTAATTTTGTTTGCTAACGTCAGCATTAACAGTCCACGGCGGTGCTCCCTTCCTCCCTTGGCACAGATATTTTGTTGTAGTCTATAACAGGGCACTACGAGATTGCGGATATAAGGGCTCTGGAACGTGAGTATGATCTTGGATTACCACAAGCACTCCATGCTAATACAATCCAGTTACTGGGATTGGACCAAAGATATGAAAGGACTTCGCCATTCACCTGTTATGGCGTCTAAGAACGGGTTTGGTGGCAACGGAAGCCCCAAAAAGAAAGAGACTGCAGGCGGCATAAACCTCCAGTGCGTTGTCGACGGCTCGTTTTATAAACTACGACCTAAATACCTCGCGGCAACTCCCACAAAGCTGATCGATGGAGACCACTGCCTGCATCGTGACTTGCACGAAATTAGCGACCCTGAGGATTACAAGCATTCGAACAAGACTTGCGCACCCGAAGCCATTAAAAAGCTCCAAACTGCCGGCAATTGGACTTACTACCATGTGGAACTTGAGGATGGCCCTCACACTAACATCCATTTCTTTTTAGGCGGAGAGATGATCCCGACTACTTCCCCTAACGGTTCGTGCACCCTGTGTTCAACTTTCTTTAGCCAGCTAATAGATGATAGACCCTCTCTTCTTCTTACACCACGCCCAGGTTGATCGTCTCTGGTACCTATGGCAAAAGAAGGATTCTAAGAGATTGACAGAGTACAGTGGAAAATACAAGAATTATGGCCAGAAGAAGGCTAAGGAAGTGAGCCTGAACGATGTCTTGAGGATGGGCGGTATTGACCATGACCTTACTATTCGAGATGTCATGGACATCGAGAAAGGCCAACTGTGTTACACTTATTAATCCTACATAGTTCGTCATGAGAAGGATACCTGGTCATGCGGGCTGCGAGATGTTGGACAGCTCGGGGTTGATTACTAGTTCGCTACATACGCGAATACTAAATACTTCAAGTGACTCGTACAGCTATTCTTTCATTAGGTGCTAGTTAGATGGAATGAATTTGATGAGCAAAGGAGACACGAAGCCATTATAATTGAAAGAACTAAGTTGATATTAAATACGCTCAACTGTCTAAATCAAGTGCCTTTGGCACATTCGTATACTCAAAATTGATATTGTGGTTAAGCTCAAAATCTTTGGCATTGGTTCGCTGATCCCATCCTTCTTCGTGTTGTTCCAGATGCTCTTTCAATCCTCCCCAAAAGTTCCTGAAGCATATGATGGCGAATATTGTAGTAGCGAAGATGGATACAATAGCCATGCAGCCAAAGGCAGTGAACGACTTTATCGACGATTTGTAGGCATAGTTCTTCGTCTTGTCAGTATATGGTATGACAACCATATAGATAAGGTAAAAGCATCCAGCAAAATAGATAGCGATGGACAACCCCATCCCTATCTTATTTTCGTATTTGCTGAATACTATGGACAGGCAAATAATAGCAATGGCAACTCCTAGGAGTGCCATGCTGATTATGAATTCTGTGCCTTGACCACCTCTGATGGGAAATCCATAGATCAGTTCAAAACAGAGAACAAAGTATATATCCAACTTTGCGAGCATTGCAAATATCTACGCCATTAAGGTTAGTCCACACGAGTGGTATCGGGAGGGAAATAAAAATACCTGGTGGATAATTCGTATTCTTCTCAGCTTGGCATCTGCACTGACGTTACGATACGACTGCCAGGAGAAGTATTGTTTCAGGTACCAGACGCTAACAGCGAGGAATAAGGTGAAAGCGCCGACAACGAAAGGGATTGCTAACAATATCTTTCCTATGAGAGGCCAAATATCCATGTCGAGATTTACCAGAGGGTCTCCCTTGGAGTCTCTAGACCCATGGAAGGCATCAATCGCGTCTTTGATTTCTTTTCGTTGGAATATGGCCAGGGGCACGAAACCCGCATTGACCACGCACGCGAGCATCGCTTGGGCAGTACTCCTGAGACGAATGGAATCCCACATGAACGCAAGCTGGAAAATAAAGCCAAAAATGACAATGGTGAAGTTAGTTGGTGCTGTGAAGCCTCGAGGCACCTGGTAAACAGTTGACTTGGTGTATGCTTCCCATTGGATGAGGACGATGCTGTATGTCACGTTAGCAGTGGACGATACACGCGATCTACACGAGCCAGCTATACCTCTGAAGAATTCCCACAGTAATACCCTGCGCCAGGCCAATACATAGGAAAGCAGATGGGGCCGGCGCAGCGTGCATTTTCTTGATAAGGGCAGACATCGTGTCTGCGCTGGTGAGTGACACCTCGTATTCGAAGATCTTTTTTAGGGTAAAATAAATAGGATGATCAAATAGAGGATTCAGATTGATGGGAATTGTTATTGATCAACTAAAGTCAGGGGCTCACCCGGGCCTTTGCTCAAGCGGGTCTGCCAAGATTTATTGCAGGGAGTCCTCGTATTTAAAACCTTCTAGAAGAATTATAGTGGGAAATGATACTTATAACTACCTAGAAAGCCTTATTTTGAGCTATTAGCCAATCAAGATGAGGGCAAAAGGCGCTCGGCTACTTTGTGCCGCTTAAATTTTCGCCGGTGCTGGGCGTTGACCAGGCCCAAATTAAGGGAACATAAATTGTCAATAGTATGAGCCCAAGTTTAATAAAGTGTCTACATAAGAAAACCATAATCCTCAAGATGAAATGGACATGTCTACCCTGATGAATCATGCCATATTCTGTTGCCAAATCACCGAAATGCTTTCCTCATAAAACTTATCCAAGTGATGCGTTCAGGTGGCTATGCTTGAAGAAATGGATTTTGGCCTAGATTTGATGGCGGAAAGTTAGCTTGGGGAGGATGTGAGATAACGTTTTGCGGAGGTCTTGGCGCTGCCGCCGCCGATACAGATGTACGAGTTATTGGCTGCTTGCTTTTTGAAGAAGCAGTAAGATCAGGCAGTTTGGTCTTATCAGACACCTCAGAAATCTTCAATGGCTTTAGGCCATTAGGCTTTCGCTGGGAGACGTAAGTACCCAGGTCGCTGACCATGTCAAAGAGCACTCCTCGAACATCTTCATCGCTTTGAGTTCGTGGGGGCATAATATTGCTATTGCTCATAATGCAATTTCGGATGAGAGTTTCCAGGGGAACTGCTATCTCATCAAAAAAGCTTGGTTGCTGAATAAGGTCTCTGCAAATTCGAAGGTTGGTATTGAGGTTTGCGCGTCCTTGCGTACAGTGTTTGGCCCATTCAGGCTCTCCGTAGAGGTCTTTTAATGGCTGTCCAAGCTGAATTTCAATAAGAATTACCCCAAGCGCGAGGATCTTTGGCAGCGGATGCATTAATCTAATCCCGAATCGACCGGGCGGGTTGTGCTGACTTTGGCATGTTTTTGTTGGGACGGAAAGGAACGGTTCATTGACAAATATTCCAGTCAGTTCCTGTCCTTGGTCGTTTTTGCGCCTCTCAAAGAGGAAGTTCAGGTTCTCGTTGACCCAAGGCTCACGCATCCATTCGGAGCTGTAGTGGCACCAAACTGCTTTGGCCAATAACCAGGAGAGCACTTCTTTTCTCAACCCTGTCCAGTGATCGCTTGACGTGGACATCTCTTTCAGAAGGCTCTTAAAAGAGACACTCGGTCGATCAGGTTCCCATTGCTTTTCTGGATCGGGCTCTTCATCCTTTTCAAAGTAGAATTGTTGTCGCATAATAGAGAAATGCAGCACCGTAGTTCCTGAGTCATTTTGGACAGAGATACGGTCACAGAACTCAGAGCCGGTAATAGGTTGCAATCCGTTGCAGCGCCCCGTTGCCTGGGTTTCTTGGCTATTACGGTTTTGTAAGTAATTGTTTTCATAGAGTCTTTTTATTCCAACTTACTCTACCAATCTTACCGAGATGTGTGTATCTTGCCACAGTGCTTGAGAACTCGATCCGACGACATCATAGTGGGGGTGTTCCTTGAAAATCACTCCAAAAGCCACATGTTCATGGTCTTGAGTCTTAGTCTGGAGTCTGAGATGTGCAACCGTCTCTGAAGATGTGACACAGATACAGTTTGCAAGGATTGATTGATAAAGCCGCTCAAGTTCCTGGCTGCAGTCAGGAAACCTGCCACGAACGGCCTGCAAATCTATATCTCGTGGGGATGCAACAATGTTTTTCTCAGGGCTATGTGCGATAAAGCATCTCAGCTTGGCCAAAGCCTTCTTGCGATATTCATCGAACAAGGGGTTAATGGAGATATCACGGATTTCAAAACCCGTTTTTGAGTCGTCATTCTTGAGTTGGGCTAGAGTAGGGTAAAGCTCTGAGGGAGGAACCCCTAATTGGCTCTGTGCAACGACTGAAGGCTCGCAGAAGTCCTGTTTCTGAAATTTTCTCATGGTCAGCTACCGAGTTAACTAAGGCAAAAAGTTTTCGGTCCCAAACCTGACATAATTTCTCAAGCAGGTTTAGAAACGCACTCAGCTCGGATAGAGAAAGTTTAGCAAGTCTTCTACCAATCGAAGCAAGGATTGCTTGAAGATTGGCGCAGAATGGATTGCATGGGTCGGAACATGATTTGCGGGCAAGTTCTCCGAGACATTTCGTCGCCTTAGCGGCGAATTGAACGGTTGCCCAGAGCAGCAGCTTGTCTCTTTGGTCCATGGGTAGTAGTTGACATACTCAAATGTCAAAGCGGGGTTGGGATTGAGGCGTTGAACCCAACACGAGCAATACCCTAATGAGGCTGCAGCAGCTGCCAAGCATGACATGGCTACGGCCAACCCAATAGTAAAGGCCGGTTCCAGTTTATCCGTAACGCAAAGACAGCTGATGTTACGTATTTATTGAAACCCCGCCTGGGATATCTAGTGAGAGATTACTCAAACCACAACATGCACTTGGATGAAATGAGCACCAGATACGACAGCTAGAATTTCTAGCGCTAGCCATACAGAATGAGCGGTTCTTCACCTACTAAACCTGCTCAAGCACTAATTTTTGCAAGCGAACATCAAGTCACTACAGCGCAGGAAAGCGGAAATATCTTGTCCTTAGTCAACATTCAGCAATGCAGCAAATCGTGCCAGGAAACGTTTCACAAGGCTCAAAGTGACCAAATTCTCTCTGAAGTGGAGTGGCTTGACAAAGCAGCTGCGAGGTTTTATTGGTGGTGCCTCTGCGTAGGTGCGTCAAAAAGCGGGAACTCATCACTCGACTATCTCCTCCATGACGAAGCTGTCAAAGATAACATCTTGGCCCTGATAAAGGGAATATTAGCATCCTTGGACACTTGCATAGACTTTGGTAAGCTTTACTCTAATCCTCGAGTACACCTATTGAGCATATCCCACGACAGCGAAATCTCATTCTCTTATTGAAGGTGTAGAAAAGGACAGGCTACAGAAAGCGGAGAACTTAATAGTGGAAGCCAAATTTCAAGAACAACGACATAACATAGAAGTGGCAATAGAGCTTCTATTCGAATATTCGACGGCATTCATTAGCTTCAGGATTAACATTGCGCACCGAGACGCAGATGCCCAGTTGGAGCCTAGAGCTGCCGAACTTCAGGCGTTCCAGTCTCACATCGAACAGCTTCTCATGCCTCCAAGCCCGGCTGGAAATGCAATACTCGATTCCGTTCACTCCAGGTTACTGCGTGCAAGCCTGATTCGTCGTAATCGCTTCGATGTTTATCTTCAAAAATGCCTGGATGAATCAAGCTCCATTAAACCACCAGAAGAATTACTCGGTGATCTTGGCAAGATCAGATTCATGCTCTCGAACTTAAAGAGAGATGGCATCCCTCTACAAAAAGACATTCAAGAGAAATATCCCATGTGCCCAGCTGCATCGGACGCTCCTTTTCGTTGTCCTTACTGTTCAGAATCACTCGACGCCTCTTATTCGAACCCTGAAGATACAAGAAAATGGCAGTAGGTTCATAAATGAAGCTGTTATACGATCACAGAGCTGAACATGATCAGTGCACATTTGGCGGAAGATTTGAGCCCATACGTGTGCATATACGATGATTGCGCCTCGGCTGATGCCATGTATGCCTCAATAGATGAATGGAAGAAGCACCTCAGGGAATATCATGGCACAATCCAATGGATCTGCGATCCCTGTTGGCTGAATGCGCACGATCCGAGACTGTTCGTCTACGTCACGGAACAGGATTACCGCAAGCACTTGGAGCGGAGGCATAAGGACGAGTATGAGCTCGAGGACCTGCCACTTATGCTGGAGATGAGCCAAAGGACCACCATTCCATCGACTAGCTGCCCTTTGTGTGCCAAGGGGCCCATTCTCCACCCTGAGACGGATAAACATCTTGCAGGTCACTTACATGTTTTTGCGCTTGAGGCTTTGATATGGAGAACTGGAATCCATCCTATGCGACCTGAAACATCAACTGAGAATGCCAAAATGTCGACACGGGATAATCCAGCTGAACAGGGCCGTCCTGGAATCATCCAACCAACTCCAGTAAGGCATCATTCATCAGTAAGGCATCCTTCACCAGGATGGTATTCTTCTTCACGAGGATTTGCTACCACGAATGCTAAAACGTTAAGTTCAAGCAATACGTTAGTCCCACCGTCTACTGCTGTTGGTTTCAATACAATGTGACGGAATTTTCTAACATCGATCCAATAGGTGTCTTTGTTCGGGTACGACTCACGGATGGGCAAACTCTTCCACCTCAAGCGCATGTTCCCGCTGCGGTAACCGACCTCGATCGCCACCTCTTGCTCCATATTACCCTTCTATAGATAAAGAGGAAGAGGAAGTCTTCGTTTCGCATGTCGGACCTTCTGTTTCTTACCCCTCCGTCTCTAGATTTTCTCAGGATCCTGTCAAGCAGGAGATTGACGCCCAGTGGGAGACAGGCGAGAAGCTCCCGCACTTGATGAAACATGAGGTTCCCAAGTTGCCAAAAATGGACTGATGAAAGTAACGTTATGAGAAGACTGTTTCAAAGCCTCAACAGAACGTGTTCGGCTTCGTGAGTCGGAGAGGTTCTTCCAATAAGCAGAAACATCTGTCACATAGCATTTACGTTGGCTATGACAGCACAAAGGATGTTGTTTAAGATAGATGATCCAACACTTTAATGATATAAACATTTAGGAATTGCCTGTATAGAATATCGTGTTCATCACAAGTTTCAACTCTAAACTGGGCATAGAAACATATTTCAATGGATAAATTAAATACTAAAGCTTTCTCGACAAGCCTTAAGCTCTATATTCGTGTACTGCCCAACCTTTACCATGCTATTCTAGCCAAGAAAGACTTGGGGAACTTCCTCACGATGAACTTCCTAATCTCATCGACCAACAGAATACCCAGTCCAAGAGGAATAGGAATCAACCAGAACTCAATTGGCACAGACATAGTGTCAAACAGATTCTGAATGCCAGGTACTTCAGTGACAAAGATAGCGATACACAGACTGATGGCCATGCTGAGGATCAACCAAGGGTTGCGGTGAGCCTTATGAAGAGGGCTGGCCTGGAAGATACTCAAGCGACGGTTTCGCACAGCAAGGATGTTACCCCACTGAAGGAACACAAGAGTGACGAAGTAGACACACTGTCCAGTGTTGTTGAACTTGGTGAGCTGATCCTGAGTGTAGCCACGGTATCCCTCGGTGTACCCCTCGAAGAGGAAGAAGAGCTCTGAGACAGGCATGCCAGCATACTTCCACATATAAAAGAAGAACATGGCATGGGCGGTGATGGTCTCCATGAAACCAGTGAAGAGGTAGGCTTGGGTGTAGATCTTGGCGTTGATGAGATGATCGCGCTTGTGGTTTCGAGGAGGTAGAGACATGAGATCGAACTCTTCCTTCTCCATGATAAGAGACAGACTCAGGAAAAGATCGGTGAAGACACAAATAATGATCATGAGGAATGCACTTAATGGAAGAGGAACACCGAACCAGACGTTGAGAATGACGGGCCAGATCTCGGACCAACTACCGGCGGGGAGGAGGTATGAGATAACTTTCTGGAGGTTCTGGAAGACAAGACGGCCAAGGCGCATACCATCGATGATGGAGTCGAAGCGATCAAGGAGAACAAGGTCAGAGGCTTCAATGGCGACGTCGCTACCAGTGACGATAGCGACACCGACATCGGCGGCGCGAAGGGCAGGGGCATCGTTGACACCATCGCCAGTAACAGCGACGACATTTTCTCGCTCTCGGAGTTCAGTAACAATACGAAGCTTCTGCTCGGGAGTAGTTCGAGCAAAGACAATCTCTTCATAGGCACAGACAACATCCCAATCCTCTTGGCTCAAGCGGCTTAGGTTGGCACCTTCAAGGAGCAAGCTTCGCTTGATAATAGGAGCGCGATCGCCCTTCTTGGGTTTGCGCTTGGGCTTCTCGCTCTCAGTGCTTGGGACCTGGTAGAGGGTATCGATGGTGTCGGGGTCTTGTTGGCAGGAGAAGATACCAGTGTTGCGAGCGATGGCGGCGGCAGTAAGAGCGTAGTCACCAGTGACCATGAAGAAACGGGTTCCAGCACGCCGACATTGCTCAACGGTGGCGGGGATCTCAGGACGGTGAGGGTCGATGATGCCGAGCATACCAACGACAGTGAGGTCTTGGATAGCAGAGTGGGTGATCTCATCACTGAAGCTGTTTGTTCCAGCGACGGACTTAGGGGTAATGAACTTCTCACACAGGACAATGACACGCTCAGCGCGACGAGATGCTTCATCCTGAATGGCTTGGAACTTGATGCGGGCATCCCGAGTGAGTGTCTCAACAGAGTTAGACTCAGAGGACCAGTACTTGGTACATCCAGCGAGGAGGATATCAGGAGCACCCTTGATGATAACGCGGTAAGCACCTCTCTCATCATCGTTGTTGAAGACAGTGAGCATCCACTTGTTCTTGGAGTTGAAGGGGACTTCGAAGATACGAGGGACAGCCTTCCTGAAGCTATCTCCAGTAGGACCAGAGGCAGCGAAGCGGAAGACAGCACTATCAGTGGCGTTGCCCTGGATGGTTCGCTCGTGGATGGGAAGATGGTTGGTGGTAGGGTCGAAGGAAGCATCGTTGCAGAGAAGGGCAGCACGTTGGAAAGCTGTCGCAGGCTCACTGACATCCTCGCCATGAAGCATGTGCTGGAACTCATCAGAGGACTCAAACTTCTTGTCCACAAAGGCGACTGAGCTGACAAACATCTGGTTCTGTGTGAGGGTACCTGTCTTGTCTGAGCAGATGACATTCACACAGCCCAACGTCTCAACAGTAGATAGACCCTTGGGGAGGACATTGACAGCCTTCATGCGACGAGCGATCATCATGAGTGTCAGAGCAACAGCAACAGGCATACCCTCAGGGATGAAAGCAACGACACATGCCATGACGTTGACAAGCATCGCTGGGACACTCATGTACTTTTTGTGATCAACACGTAACCAGCCAACCCATGTGAGTAGGATCGCAAGTGCAAGAATGACGGTCATGCAGACAATGATGAGGACGAAGCGGGTGATTTCGCGCTGGATCAGAGCAGCAGAATCCTTGACGCCAGAAGTTGAAGTGGCGATGCGACCCATGACTGTTCGGCCACCAGTGAGGATGACAACACCAACACCATTACCATTCATAACAGTCGTACCCATAAAGGCAATATTACGACTCTCGAGGAAGTTGGCATCAGTTGCATCAACTGCACCCTCGATCTCATCAGACTCGCCAGTGAGGACCGAACGATCAAATCGGATATCACCAGAGTGACTAACAATTCGAAGATCGGCAGGTACTTTATCACCGACCTTGAGGTGAATAATGTCGCCGGCAACAAGATTCATAGTAGGTAGACTCTTGAGCTCTCCATCTCGCTTGACCATTGCAAATGAAGGTAGCAAGTCGAGAATGGCGTTCATGGTCTTGGCTGTAGACCAATCCTGGAAGGCGGAGAAACCAGCCTGGAGGAAGATGACGATGAGAATGAGCACGGCAAGGGATAGATTTTGGTTCGAGGGAGGGTTGCTGAGAGGTTGCCAGCACAGGAAGAAGATGATTGCGCCAACCCAAAGAACCGAACAGAAACCACCAAAGATGTACTTGAGAGTCCTCTTGATGTAGTTGGTCTTAGGATGAGGAAGTGTATTCTTTCCATCGCGCTCAAGTCGCGTCGCAGCAGAGCTCTCCGAAAGACCAGCATCAATGCTCACGTTAAGCTGCTGACACAACTGCTCCGTCTGAAGCTCATGGTACTGAAGCTTGGAAAAATAATCCTCGTCGGTTTTTGTCTTGGGGGCTTTGGAATCGTCGGACTCGGGCTCGACTTGTTTGGCTTCGGTAACTTGGATGGACAGGGTACGATATTCGATCTGATAACCAGAGTAGGGCGAGGCAGGTTGGATACGACTTCGAGAGCTTTCATGTGAGCGACGACGGGAGAGGGAACGGGAGAGGGTGCGGCCGAGGCGGTGACCATCAGACTCATCGCGACCACGCTCAGGGCGGTCCTGGAACGTAATGTGATGAATCTGAGCCTCAGGATCAGACTCCTTCTCGTTGGAGCGAATGTCTGGGTCTGACATTTTGGCTGGCTGTCTGTCTTGCAAGAGAACTTGAAAAGGGGAGAAGATTTGCAATGCAGAGGGAACCAGGGTGAGAAGAGTGTGAGAGTTAAGGTATGGACAGCTACGGCAGTGATATTAATACAAAGCGACAACGAGGTCTAGACAATTCCAAAACCCGTGATCTGATCCATTGTCTATTTTGAGGAGGCCTCTCTCTGAGCAAAGTATCCATTGAAACAAGCGCCAGCAAAATAAATCCCTCACGCTGCAATGCAATGCTATGAAACGTGTATGTGTAGTCAAGAGTGAAGCTATACAAGAGGTGTACAAGCCCGCCCGCGAGAAATTCGTGTGGTTGACGGTAGGTGCTGGTATGAGACTACATGCACCACTCTTCCAGGGGGGGTCAGCGAGCTGACGGGCGCAAAGACTCCAGCAAGAGTGGGTAACCTTGGAAATGAGACTGAGAGTGCCAGAGGGTATAGCTAGCCGATCTGGGCGCCGTCGTTTTGTGATATCACAGCGTGGGACTCAGCCCCGAGTCAGCTCCACCTTTCTTGCGGCAAAGTATTTGGCTCATATTGTTCTGCATGAGCTGCGACTTTGTGAGGGGAGCGAGAAAAGTCTGACGTGGGTGGCCCTGACTAACCGTTTTGAAGAAGCCGTTTGTCAAGGGAACTTTTGGGATATACCTTGACAGTCAAGCACGGCCGCTCCCCTAAGCCTCCTCTCCCAGTCCCGAGATCTTGGAACACGTCGTCCAAAACTGAAGCGACACCTCTAGGACCCTGAAATCTCATGTTGCATCTTGTTCGAGGCACGGAAAATAAGGTGCTCGAAATAAGCATTTTTGACGTGGGCGTAGCCGTCTTGGCATGGTCCAAGCGTCTTCGATCGGGATGCCATAACCGGCCAGTGGCAGTGCATGAAATTGGCCTAGACTCAAGATGGAATATCATCGTCATGAAATTGCACCTTTCACATGCTTGCACACTGCAAATACTGCATGCCCTTTAGATCTGTCATTTCGCAAACACGCGAATCAGGACTTGGCTCCATCTCTGCTCACCGACTCCAGCAGCGGGCATCTGACCCTTCGCGGTAGCATGAAGCCGTTGCTAGCCTGGAGCGTTGGTTGACAACACAACAAACTGGATTTTTCTGCTCCCCTCCTTTCTTTTTTTCTCTCCTTTCCTCTCTCTCTTTTCCCTCCTCTTCTCTCCTCTCCTCCCACTTGTTGTCTCGTACCCTCTGGCGTTCGTTCCCACAGCCACCAGGCTAGAACGCAAAAGACCCTCCAGTCCGGAATTCGCCATTGCTAAATACCTGTTTTCTCGTATACGCATCCGCCAATCGCTCAGTGCTGACGTTGCCCCCAGAGGCATCTAACTTTTTCTCCCAGGCCGCTCACCCGAAGCCGTTTAACCGCGTAAAAAAAAAAAAAAAAACTATCTAAAACTGGAGCAATTCACCAATTAGAGACTTGATTGCTCCATTAAACCTCTGTCGCACTCTGTTGCACTCGGGCACTCAATTGCCGCTCGTAAAAAGTGAAAAGAGTCACACGGCGCGACGCGTCATACAGGGCTGAATATGTTTTGCATCAATCATAATGATGAGATTGTTCGAAACCAAGATCAGACAGCTAAAACCAAGATCCAATCTGCCTTGACTGCTAAAAATGAAAGAGAGTTTTAATGCTTTCTATTTTGTTTCTACGCCCCGTGAGCATCGACGCAAGCTCTTGTGGAGGTGGCGACGATGTGTCTGTAGGGCCAATGGTGTCTCTTGGAAATTGTCCGACCAGGCATCAGGGTCCAGGCACAAATGAAACTAAGAGAGCTCTTGGAGACGGCGTCCGCGCTGCCCGCTCTTGGGTTGTTTTGGCCATGCCCTCTTCATTTGCTGTCGCCGCATGCAACCGCAGCTGCAAGACGCCCCGTGGCCTCGAGGGATGCGACGAGCCCAGTTCACTGTGTCGCGACGAGTCAACCTCGCTTACTCGTATCTTTGCATGATGTCATGATTTACGAGTGAAACCTTGCGAGCAGGTGGTAGGTGCATTGCTTAGCATCACACCCCTGCGTGCCAAGGCTTTTGACGCTGAGCTTATCCATCCCATCTGCTTTTTATCTTATGGATTGGAGAATAACAAATGTACAGGATGCCTGCAGTAAGGAAAGAAGACTGGTCAAGCAGGTCGTAAAACTTAATCCCGTAGTTATCGTAGATTTTAACTATAATCTCTTCAACCGTTATATCTCATTTATTGCTTAGATTCAGCCTCAAGACAGGATAAAATGCGAGAACTCCGCGTCTCTAGGGTAGCCAGGTTGCTAGGTCATCGGGTCCGAACAGGACGCCACCACAAATGGACCCAGGCACGCGGAGCCGGGACAAAGATTTGCGGGCTCGAGACCGGTTCCGCGAAAGCCCGCTTTTCTTCTGCCAATAGGACCGACTCATTTTAATTCTTCACGAGATGGACTGTTGCTTGAGAGAGCCTTGGGTTAGGAGCAGGGTCTAGAGGCGAGCCCCCTTTTGACCGGGTCCTATGCTATCTTCATCATTTGGTGCCACTACTTGTCGAGCCTGATTATTCCAAGCTGGTCTAAGCCCTGGATCATTTCATTTGCCTTAGCATACGCTGCCAGCCCCTCAACATCGCGATCAACTGAGAATCTTCCAAGCATCCTGATAGCCTTGACAGAGGACCAACAGTGGTCTCCCATGAGCAGTTTTGCCTCTCCAGATTTACTGCCAGGTCAATAAGTCCTCCCAAGTCACCCCCATCGAGAATCATCTCAATAGCTGTCGCTGCGTGATTATCCCCCTTTGAGCCCCTGACCATTGGCTCAGCACATCGATTTAGTAACAGCTCCAACTTTTCATCCGTGTCAAAAACAGTCATGAGATGCTCCAGCTTTCGATCAGGTTTCGGCTTGGAGTCTTCTTCCCCGATCTCCTGGTTGATGATCTTGAAAATTTCTTCCAACTTTGTGCGATCGACTGGGCCTCCGTTGACTCTGGTGTCTTGGATCTTTCTGACAAGACGACAGGTGTCAAAGCCCAGGCCATCTTTCTCATATGCATCGGCAACAGATGCACTTTCTCTGATCCTTTTCACGTAGTCACTAAGGACGTCCTCGACAGCCGATTACCAACGCGAGACAATTGCTAAGTCAGCAACTAGGATCTGGTACAGAATCGATAATTTCAATCGCTTTGGCACCATAACGCTCACACATAGGAATCACGTGCTCCTTAAGCTGCAAGGCATGAGAAGTGAGCATCCAGTCCTTACCCGAAATTGTCGACTTTGAGGACTCCTTCGTAACTCTTCATCATTAGTTGTAAGAGTCGGACCCATAGCTGCTGCAAGATAGCCAACTGCATGTGTTCCTTGCTGCTCCAGGTCCCGGAAGTCTTGCAGCTCGATAGGATGTGATCCGGTACTACAGGAATTTGAACAAACACACTTGTAATTGCTATCTTAAGGAGAGAGGGCCGGCCCTTAACGACAGACTGTGGCCGGAATAGTACCAAACGCAATGAAATCCCTAGTAAGAACTACGCAGATCTTACGTAAAGCTTCAGATAACTTTAGGTTATCAAATTAGGGCTGCCAAGCCGGACAAGCCCAAATATTCCTCCTTGTTGTCAAACCTAGACGGGAGCTAGAACTGATTGAAGGGACCAGAAGGCCCCAGGGCTACCTCCTGAGTTGGTGCGCTGCTTTCAATATCCATTTTCTCGTGATTGAAACTCGCTGGAATTTCGTAGGCCCGGACAGGCTCTCTCATAGTTTCGTCGAAGGTCTCAATGTTCTTAACCTGCCCCTCGAGAATCTTCGTAACAACTTCCAATGGCAAGGTAATCCCTATGCTGGCTAGCTCGGCGGCATATTCTTTGGCATTTCGCCCGCGAAGATAGTTCTTGTACTGTGAGATACCGTTCGAACTAGTGCTAGTCGAATTGAGGGTGCTGAGAGAGGTGGTCTCGTAGTGAGGTTCATGATCTTATAAAGCACCGTTAGTTCATAGCAGTCCAACTAGAGCACCAATTGGCAAGCTTTATTATAAGCTCATACAATACTGCTTTAACCCAAGCTACCAGAGCTTATCCTAACCTCACCCTAAGACGAGGCTAAGGTAATGTAGAGATAGGAAAGGTAGGGATCAGGGTGAGACCAAAGCACACTGGCAAGTCAAGAACGGGTCGCTTACATGGAGAGATATCATCAGTCCTCTTGTAACTTGGGAAGATGATCCTGTAGATATCGAACCATCGCTCTTCGTCTGTCACTTTGTTCGACTTCCTTCTAACCGACTTGAGCTGTGCAGCTTGCTGTTTGGTGATCATGCCATAAGTTGGCTCTGACTTCTTGTTGCGGCAGGGTGGCTCTTGGCTTGCGGGAGCCAGGAGGAGTTCATCGGTCTCGAAACTGGAGTTGCATCGTCGACACAAGTGTTTGCCTTTGCACCCGTTCGGAAAGTGGCTGCGGACAATATGTTCCCTATTTTGAATAAGCTGCTGTCCTCTCTGTGTTGGATGGGCAGGAATACCTGAGTTTGCTGATACTGGTCCATCCAGGGCCTTGGCACGCTCGATGATGAACAGAGACTAGAATACCCGCCTTATAGAAAGGGCATGCGAAACAAGGCCCCGCGTTTTGGCCACCGGCTTCAAAGCTCTGCGTAGTCGAGAGGTTGATGGCATTCTGATTGGTGTGGACCTGGAATCCCGGCGTCGTTAGCGAAATACTCCTTGTCGCAGAATATGGAGTTTTAAAGAGAGCCTGTCTATGTGTGAGTGAGTGACATCACACGTGCTGGACCAAACGAATACGGTCTTCCTACCATTTCTACATCGTCTATAGAGCCCCCCTGAGGTTCGGAATAGGCTGGGTCCTCTCCAAGCTTCTTGCAGATCTCAGAGAGGGCATCGTGCACCTCTCGAGCCGTCATACGCTCGTCCATATGAATTTTGAGCATTCCTCCCATTACAACTTTGAGCATACTGTTGGTACATGGAGTTGATCGGGGGTGGTCTTGAAGCGACATGAGCAACTATGTTCGTTAGAGCCAGTGATTTGAACAAAAGTGATTGGAAAACTTACTCTCCGAACCTCGGGCTTGAGATGTGCTGTGACGCGGCCACGTTTGTCAAGTTCGCGCTGGAAAAAGGCATCTCGGTTTGGACTGTTCCTCCACCTGTCGAATCTAGCCTCGCCCAGTTTTGCAACTCCGTATTTGCCTTGTAGAAACCATATCAAGGCTTCTGCAAAGACACAACCAAGACTCCAGACATCATATGCCTGTGTAACGCCTTCAGAGGTGGTGTCGACTTCTGGAGCTCTGTAGACTGGCGTGTGCTTGAGACCTCTTATTCCTGGGTTATGATTTTGTTGTGAACAGCAATAGTAGGAGGATCCAAAATCCGCCAGGGCGAATGTCGTTTCTTTATCATCCTGCAGAAAACACAAAATATTCGCGGGCTTGATGTCACCATGGACAAACCCACTTCGCTGGTGGTCACTGCCGTTGGTTCCATGGACCCTAGATAACGCGTCTGCAAGTCCTTTCATCTGACTCATAAGCCACTGATGCTGGGTCTTACCGCTTCCTATTTTCTCCTTATACCAGTATGCAGCGAGATCGCAGTCGGCCCATGGGAAGACCAAGTGGTACTGGTTTTGCATTCGATAGGAAGCCAAAAGGGAGACAATGTGCGGATGAGGGTTCCGGGAAAAACGGCTCAGGCTTTTGTATTCGCGAGAGAAGTCCTCATAACTTCCATTGTTGAGTTTCTTTATGGCGAAGGAGCCTGCATCGAAGTTTGAGATCGACGCTCGAGATACTTGTCCAGATCCTCCTTTTTTGAACTTCTCGACAGATTCAAAAATGTGCTTTTCAGAACTTCCGAAATCGTAGAACGGTGGCGTTGACAAGAGCGTGATCGGATGTTGTAGGGCATCTGGAGGCTCTTGGAGAAACTCATTGAAATTCTGAAGCTTATCCATGAGGACAAGAATCGAAAAGATTCTTACGTGGTTGTCCGACTTCTGGATATCGTGGTCGCTGAGTCTTAGATCGCCGGGACGCTTCTCTAAGCGCTGGAGAACATCCCGAAGTCGAGATACACTCTGAAGCGTATTCGAAACCACGGCCATGGCGGCAGAGGCGACTTCCATGTTGCAAAACAGTGGAACAAGACCTTGGGGTTGAACCAGGTCTTAAAGAAGTTGGGGGAAGAAGTGAAAATTCAAAAGGTGCTATCACCTACCAAAAGAGGGACGTCTTCAGAAAGCGTCTCGAGAGGATATTGATCCAGATTAGGATGCCAGAATAAGTTTTCGGAAGCGAACGATCCCATTGAGGTTCGCTTGGTGTTGACTCTAGGAATGCCAACCGCTGGTAGTCTCGGAATATGCTAAGAGCATTGCTCGAGGCTTATTTGAAGTCTAGATAATGGTCAATATGTCCGCAATCCGAAGGCCATGGGTGTAGATAAAGAGTGCGGCCTTACTCACTTCTCAAACGATCTTTAAGTAATTGATAGTTAGAAGGCCAACAATGCTGATGTTTGCACTCTGGATTGATCAAGACAACATCCAAATCTTGCCGATATATGAACTTCCAAAGTCTTCACGAAGCTTTGCGGAAACCTTTAGCGAAGTTGATGAAGCAAGCCCTTAGAAATAATTCATGAGGAATGAAAATCCCACATGCGACATTCAGGGCAGGAAGAGAGACATAAAATCTGCCCCGGCGTCTGGCGCGTATGAGTTCTACGCATATGCGTTGATTTCAATGCATCTTACTGGCTGCGTGGTGTTGTGGCTTGGGCTATTTTCAACCCCATCCATGTAAGCAGCACATTAATGCTGGACTTGAAACAGAGCAAGATCAGGTGGGAAGACGTGTCCTTGAGCCACAAGATTCAACTGCAAAGAACACATCTTGAAGTAATTCCAATGGCCTATCTTGTAGTCAAAAATACAATGCTGGGCTAGAAATAATATTTTATTGCTTGCTAAGTTCATACTATTTGTTATGCCTACCTAGCACACTAAGGGTCGGCCACATGCCCTCACTTCGCCAACTGCAATCCACGGATTGATACACGAGCTCTGACGGTAGCACCAGATCCAACATCAAACTCTTCCTCACGGTTCATACCCTCAGCACCCGAAACAGTATCAAAGGGAATCTCGAATGATCCCTGCTCATCCGTCCCGTTCTGCAGAGTCAACTTGAAGCTGTGCGGGTTGGAAAGCTGTTCAGCAGTAATGGGGAACCGGAAAGCAGTGTCGTAGGATGGGTTGAAGATATCCGTTCCCGGGGTGTAGGTCTTGGCAGGAGTAACAAACTCCTTGTCGCCCCAAGTTACCTTGACGCTGGGCTTGAGTTCGTCGCGCTGGCCTTGAAGGCCGCTCACACTTGCAATGAGCACGGTAGCGAGACCGCAGATCTCGCCCTCGTTTTGGCTACTGGCTGAAAGGCTGTTGGATTCACCAACAAAGTTGAAGAACTTGCCATGAATGGTTACCTTGGTCGGGAGCTCCTGGCCCTTATGCGACAGAGTAAGCTCTTGGGTACCACCATTCAGGAGAAGCTGCTTGACAGTCGTTTGAGCAATTCCAATATCATCATCACCGCCAAGGTCTTCATCATTTAAGTCGATATAGATGCGCTGTTCATAATCGGTGACGAGGAAGTCGTGAGTCTCGTTCCACTGGGGATCATGCTTGTTCTTGATAGTAGAAGTGCGCCATTCTCCCTCCGCACCGACGCTCACATCGCAGTAGGTATCGGGAATATCCTTGACAATCTTCTGGAGTAGTTTCTTGACCCCGCCCTTCTTCTCACCAGTAATCTCAGTAGCCGAGTCAACTGTGAGGCGAAGGACCCCGTGGTGAGGCTGGAAGGTCTTGAAGTAGTCGTTGGAGGAGTCGAGCTTGACAAGGAAGCGGTTGGGGAGGACCGCCATGGATGAGATGATGTTGAGGATGACCTTGCGGACGGTCTTGTCAATCACGGCAAAGTCAGCGATGTTGGCTGCGTCGGTAAAATCGAGGGATAGTTCGGGGGGGTTGATGAATGCCACCTGGGCGGCTCCGATCAGAGGAATTACGTTTGTCAAGGGACAAAGCAAGATGGACAATCTTCCCTTCATTTTGACGTGCTCGATGCCCTATGCAATTAGGTGTCAGTACCTGTTGTGTTGAGGCTAGCCATGGTGACGCTTGCTTACAATCTTGGGCACCATGCTGGCATCAAGCTCGAAATCACATTTTCCATCCCAATCCAAGTCCATATCAAGCTTGATGCCTTCAAGTTCGGTCCTGTGAACATCTACATTGGAAAACCTGATAGGCGTAGGCCCAAATTCCACCTTGACGAACTTCAGGTTTGCTAGAGGGCCTGGGAGCATCGACTCAAGCATGGGCTCGACAATATCTTTGACCATCTTACCGCCTGCGACATTGATGTTGGGCCATAGTTGGGCAACGATGTCGTTGAGGAAGCCTGGAAAGTGTCAGCGACGTCACGGAGGAGGCCAAGGGGAGCATCTACCTGCGGATTCCGCGCCTCCAGAGGCCTTGAGAGTGTCGGCGAGAGAAGACATGTTATTCATGATGATCGATTTTGACAATAGAGGAAGAAAGAAGTAAGTTCAAGGGAAAAGCAAAGATGGCATATAAATAATGATGACGATGTGGTTGAGGGTGAAGCTATGCGGGGTTTGGAGATGGTGAATGGCCCGACCATAGCTCCAGCTGTGATGCAGAAGCTCTGGAGTCTAGACCCAGGCCCTGACGTCATTTGTGCCTCGTTGTCATATTTGCAGGGGCCACTTCCTGTTTGTTTGACCCTAGACGAGCTGAATCAGGGCCTTGAATGGCGGATGAAACAATTGTAACGATAATGCTTGATGCAATTAAGCATCATGCCAAGATTTAAACCGTGAATGAGCTGCAACCTTATTTTGGGCCGTTGTCTAAAAATATGTTTATCGACGCTCGGCGACAGGGATTACCTCTCCAGATCCGTGCCGCATCATCCGCAGTGACATAACCGAGGAAATAATCCGGGTTATGCAGGACTCGGGTCTCATTCATGCTCAAAAACTGAGAAATTTTATTGGACTAGTTATTAAAGTCACCCATGGTGAGCTGCCCTGTCGATGGTAGACCAAATGGAAAGCAACATTGCGGATGGTGGTACAAGCAGACAATGTCCCGACGCCACAAAGTTAGATGGAATATTTGTTTCGATAACACAATAAGCTCATGAGGGAGAATATTCAAAATGTGTAAAGTCAATTGCGTATACGATGACGTTCAGACGCTCTCTCAAAGTTACACCAAACAAGCTCTGGCTAAACCTTGATTTCAATAACAACACCAGTACTCTCCCAACAATCTCTCATTACCAGTGTACAAAACCGAACCAACTGTCAAGCCTCAAGTCCAGCAGTAATCATGCTTGCCCATAGCCCCAACCTGACATCCGTTCTTGCAGTACTTCTTAAACTTGATGGTTCCGTTAGGACCACACGAAAAGAGCGCATCATTGATCTGATCCTTCTTGAAACATGTCGCTTTGGTCGCGCGAGTGAGTTCGTCGGCAATGGTCGTATAGTATTTGCCTAGAGGGGTCGTCTGTTAGTCGTTGTTGATGTGGTGTGATATGGTTTGAATTACCAATGTCAAGAAGGAAATGACCGCAGTGGTCGAGCTTGGCAGCGCAGTTTCTGGCTTCGCCAAAGCCAGCGAGGGTGGCGACGAGGGCAAAAGGAAGGAAAGCGATCTTCATTTTGATAGAAGGTGGAGTATGTCTTTGTCTTGGAGTTTGAGATGCTGGCGAAAAGACGATTTGGCGGTGATGGCATTTGGCTTTTAAGCTTAAAGCAAGCTCAGCTGCAAGCCAGGGGTTCTACGCAAAATTCAGCATTGCAAAATCTAGATCCTCGTACTAGGGAGCCTAGATCCAGTCCGTTGGGCTTAACAGCTCGCTGAGCCATGTTGTTTCTCAGCCGCAAACGCCACTCCGTGAATCTGCGGATATGAGGTGGATCAGCTCACCGCATCGACTCGTCCTAGGAGAACATATTAAAGAAGCCCCTGATATGACTTGAGATTATGGAAAGTTCAAATTGTGGTAAGCTTAAAAGTTTACTGGATAGAACTGTTATGCGTTCAGGGTCACGCCGCAAATTTGCCAACCACTCAATGACCAACCAGAATTTTGCTGCTGTATGCTTCAATTTCAGTAATCTACAGCAAGCCCCAATCGTGTGATCCTCCTGGACGGGTCCATGTTCCACTTCTTCCATCTCAGAAATACAGCCTCTATCGGAAACATTTCGGAGACATTCCATCCCGGATCAGAGGCATATCGCCAGAAAGGTTCCATAGCTAAGAACTTCTTTGGCACCCTTGACGACTATTTGTCCGACCCCAGAAGCCTTCGGAACGTTGGTATCATCTCTTCGGGCGTAGTTGGGAAAGCCAGCTTGGGCGTAGGATGAACTGTCGAAAGAACCGCATTAACCACATCCTCCAACAGCACAGTATGCTTATCGGTCATTCTGAGACCGCTCCCGATCGAAACAATTCTCCAGGTCTTGCTCTCCAGCCGTTGGTGCAAGTCGCGCCAATCGTCCGCTGATGGTCCAGCCGGTATGAAGTAGGCGTCAAAGTCAATGCCGTTCTCTTTGCAGACCGCTGCCATTTTGCCCTTGGCTTCGTTCAATTGGGCCAGAGTCATCCCGCCATGTCCAATTAGACCTATAACAAAGATTGGTGGAAGAGCTGTCATTTTGTTCAATTGAGAAGGTAGATAAGTTTGGATTGGCTGGTGGCGGTATATTTGAAAGGTGTTCGTAGTGCTGAGGTAGTATGAATGAAGTGTGAGACGAATGCGATCACAGCCAGCAAAGACATGCCATTTATTCTGGACGGGATTATGATGTAAGACTTTAGTAAGCAAAAGTATAAATCCAAGGCCGGCTAGGTGCACCAGATCTGGTGCAAATAGAATTGCTAAGCCACTGCACTAGATCTAGTCTGACTATGCGTGCCGAAGGAACACAGCATTCATCTAAGACGAGAGGGGACAGGGGATTCACTTTCACAGGGGCACAAAAGGTTCAGGAAGAATTAATTTCAGTCTGAATTTGCGGCAACTATTACCTTAGACTATAATAATCTTCTCCAGGCTATCCACATCACATTGGATGGCGTATTCCTTCGTCCTTGTCATAGTCTCCTCACCCAACGGGACTGGAGTTTCTTGGCCCAATTTCCATCCATCCACCACCAGTTGTTCCTCCTGGCTGGTATTGGGATTCTCCTTGAGCAGAACACAAAATCCCACCCGTTGGTATGTCTGGCCCTGTAACCGCTTTAATAGTATACAGCGACGCACTGAATACTTATTGTCAAGTGATTCCATTATTGGGGCACAAAAGACTTCATCCCCGTCGCTTAGACCTTCGTCCTCCAGTTTGCAGTCAGGCATGAAGTATTGAACTTCTGTCCCGTCCTGAACATTATAAATGGTCCATTCCGGTGATGTAAATTGAAATCGTAGCCGCTTGATAGTTACCGAGACCAGTTTGACACCAATCTCAAGACGGCAGTCTTCACTCACTTCACCAGTGGGATCGCTTGTTTTGGGCGTGCAATAGACTTGATGCAACATACAGACGATTCGATATGACTTTGGTTTAATATCTGTTCCACTGGCAAAGGTTGAACATATGTGACATTCGAAGTCAGGCCGAGATATATCGATAGACGCCCAAGACCAGGAAGGGGCACGGAACGCCCTAGGCCGGTAGCCCACTGCGAAGTTATATAGCTCGGGAGAAGTCCTATATCCAATGCTCCAGCAAAGGCCATGCAACAGCCACCCCCTCCAGAGGCCTGCAAGATACGTGTCCGTCGTCGCTTTGCTGTAGGCTTGAGCTAGCCCAGAGAGAGCAGGTAATTTGTCGCATGGTTTCGAAAGACTCCGGTGTGAGTAGGATTCGATGACGGTCTCCCACCACTCAACAACCTTAAAGGCCGGTTGATGCAGTTGTGGAAGTTCTCTGGCTACCTTGCCCTGGCGCTCACGAAAGCCATTGAGACGCCTATCGGCGTGGTTGACATATCCGCACTCGCATGTATTCAATTCTCGACATCTCCAGGTAATATCATATTTGCCAAAATGTAACACTCTTGGGGGGAGGATATGTTCTTGCAGTGTCCAGCTTCGGGTGTCGATTCCTGATGCCTGGAAACCATGAACCAACTTATGAGGTCTTGCAAAAAGGGTTGCAGGCTTCCCACTATCATCAACGACCTTGACTGGCAGGCAAGCCGGCGGTGAGTTGTTGCTAAATATCCCACTATCCATACTTGTGGAAGTATCAGCAGAAATAGTGAAATAAGAGCCCTCGTATATGTCTGCCATGGCAGAATTTTCTTTGGCAAAGTCAAGCTCAGTTTCTTTTCTCTGGGCGTCTGTTAAATTATCGTGTTGCTGCAAGATACATAGCGTATCGATCCACAAGTACCTAATATGAAGCCGTTGACAAATAGTGATTACATGCTGGAATGTTTGAGGAATACTTCCCCATGGGATGTTCTTTTTATGGCACTGAAGGGTTGGGACTGTGCTTATGATTCTCCGAAATTTGGGATCACCCCAACAGTGACTGAGGGTCACATATGGGCGCTCAGTTCCTTTGGTATCGAGAAGGCGAATCCGGTCGTTTCGACCGACATCGAGTAGCCTTTTAGGAAACTTGAGGAACCTTTTAGGGCTTAATTCTCCGCACCGGTGAGATTCCAGACACTCACGAAGCCACTTGCTAACTTTGCGGAATTTGTAATCAATAGCCATGTGGCCAAAAGGGAAGTCTGATGGAAAGACGTGACCATCAACTTCAGATCGAGCTTCTTCCTCGGAGCTCTGGAAGATGTCTATGTCGCAGTATACGTGAAAGGGAGTCCCCCTTGGTCCGCGTATCTGGAGACAGCATTCTGGTTGAGACTGTCTCTTGTAGCGGACAGAAACGGTAACGAATTTGAAAGACTGAGAGTATATGCCTGCTTCTGATGTTCTTTCAACCGAATCTGCCAGCCCGTTCTCAAGGGATGCTTCCACAATTCGTACAAAAAGTGCACAAAGACGACAAGGGGAAGTTCTTGTGGCGGCGGCTATCATATTCGTGAACCTGGCAGAATCTTCCTGGGCTCGCCTACAGACACAAGGCTTGGACGTATCTCTGGCGCTCTTTGGTGACATGTTGATCGACTGCGCTCATTCAAGGTTGAATCTCAATGAAAAGCAGGGTTACAAAGTAAGGAGTACTATATATGTTGCGCATTGATCCTCGTTAGCGAATGCGAAAGAAGAAAGAAAAGAGGGGGATGATATAGTAACTGAGTCACTGCCATCAGAAGCAGCGATTGGAGGATTTGAAACTAGATGCACCCGACTGTGTTGGCAACAATTAAAATGACGAGGCTATGGCAGGTCACATTATTTGACACTGGACTAAATAGGTATGCATTGCGACCTTACCCTACGATGTCAGTGGACCTGAACTTGGCCATTGGACATCAAGTTTAGTGGCTTGCTACTTAATAACAAGGTGCCTTAAGAGTGCACTCCCGTCAGTCAAGTACTTTGAACTGTTGGACAGTTACAAAACATGAAAAAAAAAAAAAAAAAATGCAGATCAAGAAATTCGTGGGCGCAGTTTTGTGCGTTATGCAGGTCTCTGAGGCTGCATAATAAATGGGGCAGCTGAGGCAGTGACGATAGCATCACCTCTCGCTTGCGAGGCCTCATCAAACTACGCGCAAACAAAACAACTACTCAGGCAAAGGACAATACCTACATCATGCCGCCCAAGGCATCCGCCCCCAGCTCCTGGACAGGAGCTCCCCCAGTCGCCGAAGACGGCTTCGCATTCGCAGAAGGTGTATTTTTCGCCCAAGCCTCTGGCCAAAATCGCCATCGACGCGCTACAGCAACAGAGCTCAAGGAACATTTCACCTCTGGCAGCGACAAAGACCACCCGGCGCACTGGTTTGAGGCTCAGCTCATTCACTATGGACTCCCGCCGTCAAAGACCAAATCGGTCGCGCGCATGCGTTTGTTTGACGCTGTTAATGCGGGGAACCTCAACGTGCCAGCGAATGTGAGCAAACTTGAGACCAAGCTGAAGAAAGAGTGGACGAAGAACGACCGCGAGGCAAAGAAGGGTGCGACAAGCAAAACTGCTGCAAAAACGACTCCCACGAAAACGACTCGTGCTGCTAAAACTGAGACGAAGACAGCGGCCGCAAGCACCAAGAGAAAGGCAAATGACGACGTTAGCAACGCTCCCGCTAAAAAGCCAAAGGCTGCGACGCCAAAGGCAAAGGCCCCGGCGAAGGCGAAAGCACCAGCAAAAGCGCCTGCTAAAACCACGACAACGGCTTCTGCAAAGGCTTCTGCAAAAGCCCCAGAGCCAGAAGCAGCGCCAGCACAGCGCAAGAAACAGACTGCACGCAGCGTTCGAGGCGGTGCATCTCAAGGATCTGGTCGAGCCACAAGCGCTGCTTCTCAATCTCAACCAGCAAATCCACCACGCACCAAGCAGATGGCACGACGCAGTGGCGCGTTTGTGGCCCGGGGCCGTATCCCCGCTCCGTCTAGCTACGATGATGCCCCGCCCCCATACTCGGAATTTCCAGATCAAGATTACTCAGATGAATATTCGCCGAATAACGGCTACCAGTCAGACAACGATGACGTCGGAGGGGACGAAGCCACCCTTGCACCCTTGGGTCTTCTCAACGGCAATTACGAGTTTGAGCAAAGCGACGTGAGCGAACAGTGGAATTTCGACCTTGACGATTTCGAATTGACTCTCACCATCGCCGGGAACAAACTTTGGGGAAAGTTCAACCTCGGTATCTACGAGGGCGTCCTCCTCTTCGACGAGCGTCCCATGTGGTCATCACACGATCGACTGTGGTTCAAATGGCGAGGTCGTGAAGATCAGGGACCTGTCATTTATGGAAACAACAACACTGGCTGGATGGTGTTTCTTGGCGACGGTCGCATTGATGGTTGGCTGGACCGCCAATCTCTTGCTTTCCAAGCTCGTCGATTGCCTGGACAGGGAACACGAAGCAGCATTGATGCGAGAAGCATGCAGGATGAGTGGAATGGGTATACGGAACGCTTGTATGAAGAGGAGAACCGGGCGCGGTGGCGATGATGCTGTTTTTCGAGGCCTGCTGGTTGGTAGACGAATTGGTTACATGTGACGCCGATCACTGGAAAACGTTGAAGTTGAAACTTTTGCAAACGGTGCATTTCTTCATATTGGCTGGGTTTAATTTATATAACAGAAGAGGAACTGAACCCTTGAAAAACTTTTAATACACCGCTTTTACTTGTTGAACTGACTGATCTGGTCCAAGCACGCGGCATTGTCCGAATCGCAGTGAAAGCCCTCACCGTGAGACGGCCAAGCGGAGCAAGACGGAAGGGACAAGGATCACTCGCAGCGCCCAGCTTTTTTCGTCCTCAAATGACATTGGGGGTTTTAAAAAAAACAAGAAAAACACCATCTGCACTTCTCCCTCAAAATCTTTTCTCACCCAAACCCCTCAACTCGGCCAGAAAATGCATCATGAGTGCAATTCGAGGCTTTCTCAACGCCTTCAAGGCCCGCTCCGCCCCTGTAACTGGGGTAATCAACCTTAAACCCCTCAGCGACTCCAACGCCCGTGTGGGGAGAGCTTTTCTGGAGCGCTGCAACCCCTTTAGAGACCTTCCCAACGACGCGAGGCTTGAAAACACCCTTTGCGAAGTTCGCTACATCGATCGCGTGCTGCGCGATACACTGATCCCCACGTCGCTGCCAGGTGATGATTATCATTTTTGCTCAAAGCTGCTGCGCAGTCTTGAAACGCGGCGTGATTTAACGTGGTTGGTTCTGCGTGAGACGGATATAAGGGATACGATTGGCGCTATTGCGCGGAGAGGTGGACGGCGTGCACCTATTCCCAATGAGCCTCACGATATTCACAGCCGCGCGAAAGCTCTTGAGCGACATTGGTCAGCGCTGGAAAAATGCCACACCAAGCTGAGAGAATGGGAACCAAAATATGCCACACAATCTCAACCGCCGCTTTTAGAAGAGGGCTCTTCTGTGCTTGAATTGAGCGATGAGCAGGCTGCGCATGCAGAGATGGAGTATCGAGAATGGCGATCTGATCGCGATAGAAAAGCCTCATATCTAAAACTCAACCCACCTGAACCAGCTGCTTTTGTACCAGTTGAGCGACGCGATATTCAAACTGATGAGACGTGGAAGATTCTTCCCCCGTCGGAGAGTGAGCATGGGATGAGGCTTTTACCAGTCTGGACGCCTATTATTTTTCAAGAGGTGCCACTTGATTGGGAGACTCCTGTCTCAACGATGAGAAGTACGCTTGGTGAGAAGAGACGAAGAGAAGAGTTTAGAAGAAGAGAAAACGATCGAAGGGAGAGGAAGTATGAGTTTCAAAAACAACTTCGGGAGGAGTTGAGCGACAAGTCATGATATTCCCCCATTTTGGGTGAGTTTTTGGAGTTTTAGATTATTTATGACCGGCTGGAAACATAGGTCTTTGCATATATAGGAGGCTTGACTATTCAACATACATCAGCATAGACAACACAGAGGGAGGTATACCAGGTCCAGAAGCATGTTTCATGTTGATTTTATACCCAACTCGCGTTATCAGCGAAACCTATCTTCATCAACGAAGCCAAGGTTTGATCATAAGGAAACACAAGGAGACCCGAATAAGAAGAAGGAGAGCATTGTGGTTATTCAAGTTCATACGTGAAAACCTTGAAGTTTGCTCGTCAATTGGTAAGTCCTCCGATCCTGTTAGCAATATTTTCTGGACTCTAGCCCAATCGTAGTCCCTCCACTGCCGATCCTCCACTTATCACCAATTGATAAGCCTCTATCTTCGTGTAGCCTGATCGAACTTTTGTCCAGCGCTCCAACCAATACGAAACTCCCGCGCATAGATCGGCACTCGGGCTATAGCAATCTTGGCAGCTCGCTTCCTGTATCAGCTTATGGTTTTCCCAAATCCTTTGTAACTTTCCTTTGCCTAATGCTGCATCAGGAAGGCACAGATAAGTATCTTGCCGAACTTCCGTTGTTGTGTTGCGTTGTACCCCCGCTAGCTCGGGCAATCTATGACCTATGCTGGCAAAAGTTCCTTGGGGGTTGGATAAGCAGGGAATAACCAGGCGACAACGAACATTCCACTATTGTAGGAATGTTTAATAAATACCTGTTTTGCGTTCCTCTTGGGTCCAATTGCCACGTTTTTCCGTGTGGGAATTTGGTCTGAGTTCAAGATGGGTTTGAAAACGGCTCTTTTGTCGGTTCTGGGCTTCGTTGCCTTGACGAATGCTTCATCTATTCATCCCCGTCCATCTAAGCCGGCACACACCCAATACTACACTGAAAAGACAGCTCGTGAGTCAACAATGAACCCCAAAACCAAAATCTCAAGTTAATCATTTGGCCAGCCTACTATGTCTCAGGAAAAAGCATTCCCGATATCGACTTCGATATCGGTGAAAGTTATGCTGGACAAATCCCCGTTGATATGAAGAAGAACGGATCAAAAGATCCCAAGTTCTACTACTGGTTCTTCCCAACTGTCAACCCGGCTGGAAAGGATGATGTTGTGATTTGGTTCAACGGCGGTCCTGGCTGTTCGTCTTTAGAAGGCCTCACGCAAGAGAACGGTCCGTTTAAATGGCAGTATGGAACGTACAAGCCCGTGCCGAATGCTTGGTCGTGGCATAAGCTAGCCAACGTCATCTGGTATGTTTGTCACAATTAATACGATACCACATTTACTGACGCCAACTAGGGTCGAATATCCCATTGGCACTGGCTTCTCAACCGGTCATGTAACAGCCAAGAACAACGCAGACACAGCAGACCAATTCGTCAAGTGGTGGAAGAACCTCGTTGATACCTTCGGTCTTCAAGGCAAGAAGCTTTATGTCACTGGTGAAAGCTACGCCGGTGTCTACGTCCCCTACGTTGGAGCTGCTATGCTTGACAAGAAGGACAAGAAGTACTACAACGTCAAAGGTTCTCTTTACTATGATCCTGTCATGCCGCATGCTGACAAGCTCCGTCTCGACCATGCTGCATTCCCGGCTTTCTTCCGCCATTGGGAAAGCGTATTTGCTATTCCGGATAAGAACAAGAAGATCCTCGATGCCGATAACGAAAAGTGTGGACTTGACAAGTATCGAGAAGCGCATCTTACATACCCTCCTCCTCCAGCACCGTGGAAGCCAGTTCAAGTTAAGGGATGCGACATCACTGCTCATTTCGAAGAGGTCAACACTGTTATCAACCCCTGCTTCAACGTTTACCACGTCCAAGACACCTGCCCCGTTCTCTGGGATATTCTTGGCTTTCCTTCCGTCGAGTATATACCCAAAGACTATACCCTATTCTTCAACCAACCTGGAGTCCGTAAGGCAATTCACGCCCCAGCTGCACCCAAGGACTGGGCGTCTTGTTCAGGTCCTGTTTTTATTGACGATAAGGATAACCTCGACCCCGAAGAGCATGAGAAGAAATTCAGAACTCTTGTCGAGGGGACTAATAATGTCATGATCGGTTCTGGTATGGCGGACTACATCATCACATCAAACACAACAGCACTGGCAGTTCAAGGATTGAAGTGGAATGGAAAACAGGGTTTCCAGAAGGCTCCAACTGATGAGTTTATTGTCCCTGTGATCAACAACACCCAGAATAACATCCCGAACTGGGCCGGAGGTAGTGTTCAGGGAGAGGTGCATTCAGAGCGCGGTTTCACGCTGTCTACAGTCAAGATTAGTGGACATATGGTTCCTCAGTATGCTCCGCCAGCGGCCTTCAGACAACTGGAGCATATTCTTGGACGAGTGAAGTCGTTGACGGAGCCAGAGCCTTGGTCTATCAAAATTTCGACCTCTTTTACATGGCCATTTTAAGTAGTTTGGAAGATTGAATACAGCTTCTCTGTTTTTCTTATGAATAACAACAAGAGGTTTAGTCCTACATCCTTCAGGAACTTCATTATCAGAAATTAAGATTCAGTTTATGACAAAGATAAGAAGCCCAGGTGACAAAGTTTTGTTGTTTGGGTTGGCTTGTCACTCGATAAATCAATATATCGTGTAAATGCAAGTGACGCATCGAAGAATCCGATGTCGCCCCACGTAAGCAGGCAGAAGTTCATCCGTGGCACATCGTTAATATCTACTCATGACTCTCTTGTACCAAACCGAAATAACCTGAAATTCGGATTTTCGCCAGAAGTGGCATCATTCATGAACTCTATCTAGTTCCAGGCTGTCACCATCACATACTTTGAGGACAGCATAACCCCTCAAGAGAAACATTACAAGCAATGTCCGAGTCCCCTTACAAATCACCTAGCGAGACTCCCCCAGGAAGGCCAGCCTTCTTTGGTCTCACAGGTCATAATGTGATCTTTGAAGAAACAAAGAACTGCTTATCTCAACTCGGCACACCCGATATCACCTCAGAAGAAGCATATGCCTCAACTCCACAATGTAATAATAGCATTCAATTTCATGATCTCCCACCCAGTATACGCAAGACCTCCATCGCCCTACTCAGCTGTGTCTTTGGTCCCTCCTATGACACTTTGATCTCTCGAGGCGTCATGTTTGAGAATAACCTCTGGACCAATCCCGCCGTTGCTTTTATCATCAAATCACTAGAAACGACATTCGGCTCTCATTGGGATCCTAAAAAATTCAATATCAATCTTATTGCCGAGAGAGTTTGTAACAACACTGCACGACCATTTCAGGACATCGAGACCAGTTCACAGGAATGGCTGGATCAACTCTGCGGGCCGAATCTACGATGGGAATCTATAGCGCTGCTTTGGAGTGTTTTGAGAAGAATACCAGGCTCGTTTGAGCCTATTGAAAAGGCTCAGCTGAATTTTACAGAAGCCGGAACTCCAAATATGCCCAAGTTGTCGTTTTTACGGAATGGCATCATGCTGTCGCGCCATTTCACTCTGGCCAATGTCATCATACTTGACCTCTTGAACCAAAAGGCAGTCTTGGAATCAATGATCGTTGGTGATGCAAGTGAGTCGCCCAACCCTTCTCCCAACCTCCTTACTCACAGGACTCGCTAGGCCTGACTTGCTGGAATTCCTGTGCAGAGGCTGTTGCCATGATGACTTATCTTGGAATCCACGCTCAAAGAAACCCAACCCCATACAAACCCTCGTTGAGCTCAGAGTATAAGAGGCGTATTTACGGACGAATCTATAACATCGATAAGGCTGCCGTTGCGTTTACTGGTAGACCTCCGCTGCTTAATCCGAGATTCTGCACAACACCACTGCCGCTGGAGTTATCGGACGAAGAGCTGTCGACCGGCGGTGTTGTACTTGAACAAGCAGTTGCTAAGCTAGATTCCCTTGGATGGAATACGACTGGGGCCATTTATCCTTCCACCGTTTGTCGGGCGGGATATATGATGACACAGATACTCAACGAGATTATTGAGATTTCGTTTGGAACCGGGTCGGGAACGACCGTCGAAACATTGAGGTAGAAAAACTCTTGTCTATGGTACGTATTTTACTGACCAATCTAGGGCCTTGAAGCAACGAGCACTAGATGCCTATTCACAACTTCCCAAGAGCTTAATCTACAACCCAGACGGCCCCTATTGCTTACCTCAACCTCGAGAAGCGAGGGCATTTGATAGAGATTATTCTGAGGTCAAGATCGAGACAAACGTGGTGTCCATACAGATCTTCAGTCGGTTGACGCATCTGCAAAATATGTTCCTCTTAGAAAGGTTACTTTTGCAGTATGGGGCTCCGGATGAGGGAGATGTTCTGTTGGTGTCTCACGAGATGATCTCGCTCACGCTTCTTTTCTGGACGCATAAGGATAGATTTCGAGATTTGCGCCGTGACTTTGAGTGGCTGGTTAGTCGTCCCCTTCATTATTGCAGGTACATGTTCTGACTTACTACAGCTGATGGCATTCGCGGTTCCAGGCGGTGGCATCCTTTGTCTGGAACTGTTAACTCCAACCTTCGAGGGTAAACACCCAAGGGACAGTCGCTTAAGCCGATCAAGTATTGTCCAACAACTCAGCTTGTTAGTCGGATTCTTGGATTGGGTTCATCCATCAGCACCGAATGGTGATCTCTGCGCAAGTTGCAAGATTGTTATCCAGCGTGTGCTGGATTATCATCTCAATAGCATGGATCCGATGAACAGCGATGTCGGATCGTTGGAGCAGTTCAGCTCGGGCCTGAGTGGGAGACTGAACTTCAGATTTGAATTATTAAATACGTTTGATTGGCTTAATTCTAGATAAGATAGACATCTACCTCTTACATTTGTTTGCCTATTTTTGCTCGGTGTTTGGTGACTGCGGCGACGGAACACTTCATGGCAGTGAATGCTCTGGCAGCCCCAGTCATTCACTCGCTCCCCTTGCCCCATGGCATTTCTACCATCGCACTTCCTTGCTCTGTCATCTCTCCCGCCTCCATCATCCTCTCTCCACCAAGGACCTTTCCCTTCCTTTTCCTTTACCCAAGTTATTTGTACCTACCTAACTTGAGATATCCTTTAGGTAAAACACTTCGGCCATGACATCCTCTACAGCCCCGACCTTGGTGACTATGCCAACAGAGATCCTCTGCATCATCGGATCAGACTTTCGCGACGATGAGCTTGTAGGTATTTGTCAGGTGTCCAAGCGATTGCGAGAGGTCTTCATTGCACGACGATACAAAAGACTCAAGCTATCTGGCACCATGTTCGAGGTGGCTGGGCACTTGAGAGGGCTATTTCATGAGCTGTCAGCATCTGAGCTAGATTTGATCAAGACACATACCAGGTAAATACTTGTCAGGCTCGAGAACTAGGTTTGTTGTATGGTCCTTTCACTGACGTTGTAGGTATCTCACAATTGACATCGACAATAACAACTACCCACAACGTGCGGCATATATCTTTTCCGAACAGAATATTAAATTCCTTAGCCGACTCCTTGAAGAACTCCCCAACCTTGGTCAAGTTAACTTCAATCTCAAGTTTGGCCCCAATCAGGGACATCTCCTCTTCAACCGCTTCTTGCGGAACACCTCTCTGTGGTCTAGCCCTCGCAGTCTTGCTTTCAATGATGAGGTTCAGTTAACCGTTTTCAACGCGGTGATCCGACACTTCTCGCCGGGGACTCTCGAGGCTGTCCAGCTTCCTTCTGGGTTCAACCAGCAGCATTACAGGATTGTCAAGACACAATATCCTACTCTCAAAGCGTTGCATATTGATCGAACGTCCAACAAGCGAAAGGACGGGACCTTCCACCAATTGGATGTCGCTTTTCTGAACTCTGTCAACAGCCACTTTCGCGAGATAGAATCGCTCATCCTCCACGAAGATACGCCTGTGTCCCATGACGGGCTCGTTGTGTCCCATGACGGGTCCGTGGTTTATACCTCATGCGGATGGGTAAGCCATAGCTATTTAATGTTTTGTTCAAACTATAATTGATAATTCTGGGTAGGACCACAGGGTTGCGCCTTTTGTTGCAGCCCTGAACGCAATGCCGCGTCTTCGTCGCTTTGCATTCACACTGGAGCAGTACCACCTACGCCGAAGATACCACTGTCCACAGCACCGTAATGTGGTCTGCCCGGGACGAGTCCACTACGACGCGAACGAACAATGCTACTTGGACGTTGCTCGGGATATGTTGAACGCCATCCCTGGGCTTAAGGAGTTGTGTATAGCCTCCCACCACCCGACTTTCTACCGAGCCACCCGAAAAGACGGTCAGATTGTGGTTCAACAGGAGTCTCGTGAGAGTGTTCACGAGCAATACCGCTTCCCCAATGTATTGTTAGATTAGGATACAGGCTATCCTTTTTCTTTTTCTTTTGCTCTCCTTTTCATGGATGGATAGATGGATTGATGGATGAGTGATGCTGTCATAAATGGTAATTGGTAAAATTGGTATGGACGGACTGGCTAGCACTTTGGTTGAGAATGAAAGCCTACCAAGCGTTGGTATGGCTACTTATTAGGTCTAGGAGCATCATAGAGTCAGAGTGAAGGAGGTCTGGGACCGAGAGATAACTATGCATAACCTATACGGACCATGAGTCGTAGAGTGAAGGTAACAAACGCTGCGAAGTGTGGTTTGCAGACCAATAGTGTAAAGACCTGTTGCATTTCATTTGCCCGTTTTTGTTTAGTGGAGAACATTGCCAGTGAATGCTGCAGTGCCAGTGATTCACTTGCTTCCCTCCACATTCAAAATCCGCCCGCGCGTTCCTTTGCTCTTCCATTTCTTCTTTCTTCATCCTCTGCCCTGGCTACAAGCCAAAAATCGGTAAGAACTACCCTAAGTTTACCTCAATTTATTTGCATATACCTAACTTTAAACTGTCCTTAGCAAACCTTAGCAGCCTGCATCATCATCTCTTGCGGCCACGAACACTTCTTTTCCTCGGTGCTTACAAGCGCTGAGGTGAAGCACCCCTGACCATGGCATCCACGACCCCGACTCTGGCAACCATGCCAACAGAGATTCTCTGTATGATCGGATCAGAATTGCATGACGATGAACTTGTAGACATTTCCCAGGTTTCGAACAGATTCCGACATCTCTTCATCGCACGGCGATTTAAAAAAGTCAAGACCTCCGGTACCATGGCACAGATAGCTGAACGCGTGCGATCCTTGGTCAATGAGAGATCGCCTTTACTGGCACTGGTCCAGAGTTCTACTAGGTGACTACTTTCACATGCTAGCCTTTTCAATTTGAACCCTTTCCTGATGTTGCAGGTATATAATCATCGACATCCAAGACCTCGCCTACTATGCTGTCTCCTTGTCATTTCAAGATGTAGTTCTTCTTAGCACTCTGTTTCAAGAGATGCCCAGTCTGCATGGCGTTACCTTCGATATCAAACTTGGTTGTTACACCAACATTCTGTTGTTCAACAAACTCTTGCGCAAGGCCCCCAAATGGTCCAGTCCATTGTCCGATGGCTCCGGTCTACGCAGTCTTGCCTTCACTGGAGAAATTGAGCATTCAAATTTCAACGCGGTTGTCCGACGCTTCTACCCCGGGTCTCTTGAGGCGGTTCAGCCTCCCTCTGGATTCAACAGGCAGCATTACAACCACTTGAAGTCCCAGTGTCGTACCCTCAAGGCCTTACACATCGACCGAACATCCAATAGACAAAGGTTCAAAAATCTCACCCCAAGCTTAGATCACGAGTTTCTTGGCGAGGTCAACCGCGATTTTCCAGAGATTGAATCTCTCATCCTCTATGAAGACACAAGACTGTCCTCGGACTGGGTAGACGCATCGTATAATGCGTGGTTCAGAAACGCGACTCAATAGGTAGAAAACATGGTTCCCCCCTTGAGACCAGGTTTAACTGACGCTCTTGAACAGGATAACGTCGCCAACTCACTCATCGAAGCCCTGAACGCGATGCCACACCTTCGACGCTTTTCCTTCACACTGTGGAAAGAACGAGTGGTCCCAGAACTTGTCCATCAAACGTTCTCGGCTTATGCACCACCTCCCGAGTACGATTTCGACGAATGGTACTCGAGCCTTGTTCAGAGACTCTTGCATGCCACTCCTAGGCTAGAAGAGCTTTGTATCTCATTTAGTCACCCGATCTTCTACCGAGGAACACGACGAAATGACCAGATCGTAGTCCAGCGGGAGTCTCGCAAGAACGTCGGTGAGGCAAACCGGTTTCCCAGTTTGCTGTGGCACTAGAACAGAGACTGTATGTCTTTTTGGCTTTGCTCTGGACGGCGCTGCCTTGATCGAAACATGACATGGATGGATTGACTAGCACATGAGGGACCGCAACCGGTATTGGACAGAGAATAGCAACCATTTGGGGGTGATGTTTGCAAAGAAAATAGTGTAGACACCCGAGTTCACGGACCATGAGTCGTAGACTGAAGGAAACAGAGAAATGTTTGCGGACCAATAGTGTAAAGACCTAAACAAAGGCCTGTTGTATTTTGTTCGCCCGTCTTTGTTCGCTGTCTTTTTTCGGTGACTGTAGTGGCACTGGCAGTGAATGCTATGACAGCGCCTGTGATTCGCTTAGCATTATTTCAATATCCACCCTCCCATCTCTTCCTTCTTTATCGCCTCTATCAAGGAGTTTCTGTTTTCGTTCTTTTCCTCATATCTTCCCTCGTGGACCATAGCCACAGTCATCTCCGCCCTTCATCTTTGCCCTGATTACGGGCCAAAAATAGGTAAGAATCACCTGAGCCTTACCTACCTGTGCCTAAGGTAACTTGAGGTAGTCATTAACAACCATTAGCAGGGCGACATCCTCACCTCTTGCGATACGGGGGCTTCACCACGATCTGCTCTTCTTCATCTCTGTGGCACCAACCGCTGAGGTGAAGCGCGCCCCAACCATGGCATCCGCCACGAGTCCGGTTCTAGCGACCATGCCAACAGAAGTTCTCTGCATCATCGGATCCAACTTGCAAAATGATGAAGATGTTGCAGCCATTTCTCAGGTTTCGAAAAGATTCCGAGGAATCTTCAAACCACTACGATTCAAGAGGCTCACACTTTCTGGCACCATGAGACACGTGGCTCGTCGCGTGAGACACTTGTGTCATGAAGAGTTAGACTCTTTGCTTGAGTGTATTGCGGGCTCTGCGAGGTGAATCTTTCCCCTTCCCTTTTCCTTCTCTGAAATCGTTGTGTGATCTTTTCTCGTTTTACTGACATTGCAGGTACCTTACAATTAACGTCCAAAGCCACTCCGACCCAGCGCTATCGGGCGTTTCATTCCAGAATATCAATATTATTGGCCCGTTTATTGAAGCACTTCGCGGACTTGATGGGGTTGCCTTCAATCTCAGCTTTGCGTCCAAAAGTGAACGCCTCAAATTCAACAAGTCCTTGCGACGGATACCTAAATGGCGCAACTTGCCTCACCTTGTATTCATCGATCGAGCTGAGAAGTCGAACTTCAACGCAGTCATCCGCCGCTTCGCTCCAGGGGCCCTCAAAACTGTGCAACTTCCTCGCAAATACTACTGGCAGCAGTACCAAATCTTGAGGTCCCAATGTCCTACTCTCAAGGGACTCCGCGTTGACAGATCACGCAACAGGGAGGGTTTCCAGAGAGACTTGGACCATCAGTTTCTGAACTTGGTTAACACTGATTTTCCCGAGATCGAATCAGTGATCCTCCATGAAGATACGCCCCTCACTCCTGAGGGAAGGGATTTGTGGTGGACCACTGTGGCTGAATAGGTAAAGATCATGCTTCTATTCTTTGAGCCTGAACGTAACTAACGTCTTGAATCAGAATGATGCCGTTGGTCCACTGGTTACAGCCCTAAATTCAATGCCACGCCTTCGCCGCTTTGCCTTCACACTGTTAGTAGAACGACTATCCCCACAGATTCTCCGGAATACGGCGCCCGAGCTCGTCGAACTCCTTGCTTCTGAGACAGAAAAGGACTTATGGTACTCGGATCTCGCTCAGAGCCTTTTAAACCAGGTACCCAGACTTGAAGAACTTTGCATTTTATCCGAATACCCGATCTTCTACAGAGGAGCGCGACGAAACGGCCAAATCGAGGTGCAACGGGAGTCTCTTCAGAACATCGGCGAGCAAGACCGGTTCCCCAGCGTTTTGCACTAAAACATAGACGGGATCATCCTTTACTGGGCATTTTGGATGGCTATGATGCCGCACAAACAACCTGTCACGGACAGCTAGCGCCAGAGTTGAGGATGAAAGCTTGCAAAGCGTCAGTGACGCTATTCTTCAAGTCTGAGGGCAGTGTCAAGGCATTCTAAAGCCTCAAGGTAGCCTATCCGGACAAATCTTGGTGGATTGAAGGGAATAATCATTAGGAGGTGTGACTTGCGAAACAATAGTGTAAACGCATCAATAGAAACAATAATTCCCGAAATGAGAGGCCAGTAAAAATATTATGAATTGTGACCGTCAGACTTAAACTGCTATTCTTATTGTGCTGAACAACCAATATTTATAAATTCTCACCACGCAAGGATCAAAAACCATCAATCCTGATTCTTGATATTTTGTTCAATTTTTCGATCCCGCAAATCGATCATGTCAACAACCCAGAATTGGTCATAGTGAACCACTACCTGGGTTACCTAAACTAAACAATCTTAATATTGCATTATATTAGTCTTGTTATCTAAATTTACATAATTCCCAGCCAATACGACCTTCTTCTTCTCTGTGTCATTATATGGCTGTTTATTGAATATAGTGACCTTGCGCTGACAGTCTCGTGTCAGTGAATCACCCGCGCTCTTTTATCTTTTCATTACTCATCCGTTTTTTTCCCTTGCCTTCTTTATTCTCCTTCATCTCTTTCTCTTTCCTCCACTTCACCTCCTCTCGATCAAATCTCGCGCAACCTCGCACGCGCGCAAATCCGAATATCTTCGAACTTAATCTCTTCGCCTCACTCAGATCTCTCTATTTTCCGGGCCTTTCTTCCTCCACAAACATACACACATGCTCACTAGAGAGTTCTTTGTCTGAAATCGCTCTCCGAGTCCCGACAAACCCTCGCCAAGCGGCGCGTAAAGAGACTTGACTATGCCAGACTCTCGAGTCACCCTGTCCCTGGTGACCATGCCAACGGAGCTTCTCTGCATGGTTGGATCCAACTTGAACAAAGATGAACTTGCAAACTTTACTCTCGTGTCGCTCAGGCTTCGACATGTCTTTTTCTCATGAATCTTCAAGAGAGTCAAATTCTCCGGCAGCATGATTCAACTAGTCGATAGCCTTGAACTTTTCTCTCATCGACAATCAACCTTTGTGAGGAATATGATCCTGGATACTGCGAGGTAGCTGCTTTCCAATCTCGAAACACCTGAACGCTTTCACTGACTGATATCGCAGTTTCGTTACCTTTGCCTGTCCTGTCCTGTAAAATTGCGGACACAATTATAGCCCATTCCCCACTCTCTCCTATCGCAGCTTCACCATCCGGCCTCGATAGGTGGTACAAAGTCTTGTCCTGTCGCATTCTCTCGAGTGTTCCCAGGATCAACGAGCTTTGTATAACATCCCGATACCCAGCTTTCTACAGAGGAAGAATGATGAATGGCCACGTGAGCGTTCGCCGAGGATCTTTTGAGGATCCTGACGAGAAAGACCGGTTTCCCCCAGCTCGTTGATGGGCTGGACGGGATTGGAGCGGTTACAGTTCATTCTGCCCTGCAGGTACAAGGATGAAGCACTGCAGAATACTTGGGATGGGCGGAATGAAACTCGTTTATGGGGGACGATGCGTCGATGCCAAGTAAACAAAAGCACCTGGGAAGAGAATGTAACTTGTGGCGAAAGCTAGACTT
>JABCJY010000745.1:0-19783 GCA_013184415.1 Fusarium concolor
TGTATGGGATTTTCATCGCCCTTCCAAAAACGACCCCAATCATCGAGATTGAACCAGACCCAAACCCTGCCCCAGTCAAAGTTGTCTCTCTCTCTCTCCAAACAGCGACTACGGATACTGACATGCGCAATGTGATATCTCAGTAATATAATACCAACGACTGAATTGCAATAGCTCCCGCCCTGCCCGTGATCGACCATCCACTCGACAAGGCGGTGCTATTTTGGCCGCTGGTCCAGACAATTTGATTGAGAATGCACCACCATGTGCCCTGTGCGTCCACCATAACCCCCCCCCCCAGAGCAAACGCTGTTGAAGATTCAGCTGCCAAATACCAATCAATTCTGTTTACTCCAAACGGCTTTACCTTCTAATGGTGTACACATGTCTTGGATTCAACTGCCGCATTGTTTTCCTTTTTTTTTTTTTTTTTTCCCACTCTCCCTGCAAACGGGGAAAACTGTCATCGTCCATTCCCGATGCACCTCGGAATTTCCAGAAGGGCCAGAACGCTAACTTAGTCTTAACTTAGCACTGCACCTTAGCGAAAGCATCCCTGTTCTGCACTTGTCAGCGGAAAGACAAAGGAAGAAAAGCTCCAAGCTGTCAGAGCGAACCGTGCCGCCAATCATGACTCGTGGTGGAAACATTTCTGGAAAGCTCGTTTTGGGGTGCTTGTTTTCAGCCTGTTTCTGTTGATCTCGTGGCAAATATTAGAGCTTCCTTCTACTGTATCTAACCGACTCCTATCAAACGACCGTAATTGATTGATGGATGATACCTTTTGCACTCTAGCCGAGACAGGCATTTCTATCCTTCAGAGCAAACGCTCGCTCACCGTTATGAATGTAACACGCAGACACGTTAATGCAACGGAAGCTAACAGACACACACTATTGCTACAATTCATTAAGCATATCCCATCAAACGAGTCAATGCCCAATATCTCGTATCCACATTCACACATCAGCCTCAAATTGTCTCTATTCCCTCAGCCCATTCACCGAAGCGACCGCTCCTCGCCTATCGTTCCAGACCTGCCCCGTGTGGGTTACAACGCATCTGTCTCCCAGGGGTCCATCCCACCTGTCAGCGAGAAAAAGTCAAGTCGGCTCCGTTCCGCGCTGCGGCGAAGGGCAGGTCAATCAGTCAAACCGTTGAGCTCTTACTGCCTCGTGGCATTCAGAAAAGTTCCCGAGGCCTAGAAGGTTTTTGGCGAAGGCCGAATATGGAGTTGATGATACCGTAAAGAGAGGCACTTCGGGAAATATTTGTGGGATTGTTGCAGATTCAACATGCAGATTGAGACGTGTTTTAGAGGTGATGTGATGTTTCTGGTTCGAAATGTTCCTACCGAGCTTGGTCCAGACCGTTTGGACTTCAGGGATGGTTTTCGTTTCCGGCGGTCAATGAAGCTGTTTTAAGAGATGCATCAGCATCTCTAGATGAAAAGTTGGATGGATGCACAACATCAGAATTTACAGATATACCATGTCCATCCACTCTCTCAATGCCGTGCATGCAGCTCAAAACCCATGTCGACGTCTGTTCTCAATCTCACTTTTGGTGTCTACTCCATATTTCCAAACTTTGTCTCAATCTACTTCCCATCTAAGCTATTCGTATACATTCCTCTAGTCATTCATTCAATTCAATACTTGCACAATAATTAAATCCCGTACAGTTAGTTACCCTGTTTCAGTAGCCTCTACTTCATCCATTGTCAATTACGTCTCAATGGGTCGATGATATACCACTAAGGCAGCTTCCCGTCTCAATCCCAGTCAATCAAACGGGAACAAGCAGAAAACAACTGCACATCATGACCATCACAGTGGCTCTCGGGCGCACAAATTCACCGTTGGTGGTGGTTTTGGCTGGGATGCTGCGTGGGCAGAAAGCAAAGTGGCCTGATTTTCTAACAGCCCATTTTAAATAGACCTGCCCACCAACAGTGCAGTAACGCGTGAGCGGAGGGGGCCGGGACGGAGAGCACGCGGGATGCCAGTGTTAGCTTGCATGTACCTCCACCCAAACGGATATGCGTAAAAGTACATTGGACATATCGCGGGAAATACTCGTCGAAACGTCCCGTACCGTCGTCCGTTGGAATGGACCGTGCTTGTGTAATGGGATGTTTTACGGCACGAGATGGATCACGAGGCGCGTTCCCGGTACCTTACCTTATGGTCGGGAGTCGCCATTTCTTTTAACCGCGGGTGTTTTATCGCGCGTTTACGGTATCTTTTCGCCGTGCCTCACCGGGACTTAGAACAGTAGCAGTCACCTACGGCTCACCGTAACAGTAACGGTACGTATACAGCGGCAGACCAACACCGAGACCAGCCAGACCAGACCAACATCAAGCCCAGAGTAAACTTCAGCCCAGGGCTGACTTAGGCTGCGGGTGGCTTGCGGCGTGTCTGCGGCTTCTTGCGGCAACTAAACCTCTAGTGCGTGAGCAGCTGAAACCCAGTGAGACATTCAAAGACAAAGCGTTTGTCCAGGTATTCGGGGTCGGGGAATCGGGAGGAAATTGAAGGGTCGCATCACGATGATGGTGTGTATGTTGATCTAGCCGGAGGTCGCACATGGGATTTTGCTTCTTTTTTTTTCTTGTTATCGTTTGCGATCCCGATGAGCATGACGTTGCAAGTAAGTACTGTACAGCAATTGTTCACTGATGATCCCCGCTGTCAGATCAGCCTTGTTCAACGGAGATCGTCACTCGGATCCGCACCCTCCAAACCGAACCTTGGCACAACAACGTTTGTTCTGTGATCTCACTTTGCCTGTCTTTTGAGACTTTTGACATGTCTCGGCTGTATTTTTCCCGTCTTCCCCGTATTTCAGCCACGACAAAAAGCACTACCTCGGGAAGATACAGAAACGCAAACACACAGACTGTCAAAGCTACACACTTTTCTTTTGTTCAAGTACTATGACAGCGACACAGTCCAATGCGGCACAGCGTAACGTCCCTGCAGCGGGCCGTGTCGGCTAACCATTTCCAGCCAATGCCAAAATGAAGTCGAAGCCTCGCTCACAGTAAAATAACTGATACTTGACTCGGCAATTGTAACAGTAACTTGCTATTGTCGTTTGGTATGCGCTGTACAATGCTTGGAGTACAGACAGTGCACCTTAAGCTTTGAGATCAAAGCTAATCTCTTGTTCTCGTCACATTTCGGCACCGTCCGCGTGTCCGTGCTTGTTTTATCGCAACACGATCATCTCAATTCTTACCTTTTGTCGCATCAATCCTTGTTATTTCCCCTCAATCGTCCGAGTAGTCATGATGTCACCCAAGCTTTAGTGTGAAGCTATTCAGGGACTATTTCATCTAATCTCCTAGATACTACAATACTCCAAGTATTGTATCTGTCGTACATGACCCCTGCGTAGACTGAAGCTGCAGTCGGGTAGCCAAGTCAGCGTCCTCGGCCGGGCGGGTGGAAGAGACAAGGCATTGACAATTCCCCTCTTCTCTCTCATTGCAACCAACTCCACATTTTGACTCAAGCTTGGATCGTCAATTGGCAAACGAAGGCATTTCTGTAAAACAGTGGCGCATGTGCTGTAACTCGACAATGTAGCCTCTCCTTTTCTTCACGGGAAAACAACAAACGTTGTCTGTTGGCTTTGAGGCCTCGTCTTCCCCTCAATTCATGTGCCACATTGTGACACCTAAACGAGAGAAAAGGTGATATCTCACAAAACCTTGCATCGCCCATGTTGTTTCCCACGAACCATCCCTTCCTTTGCTTTCATTTCCCCAGCCAACGGTTTAACAAAAGGTCTGTTCTCGTTTGTCCCCTCTGATCATAGCCTATTTCGCTGTTGGCTGCCCTGCTTTTTCATTCCCCATTCATCATCATTCCTTTGTCGCTGTCTCAAATGCCCAATTAGAAATGCATGTTTGTACTGCACATTTACTGCTGCATTACTTCAGCGTGCACTAGCTTATTCCAGTCCACGTACGCTACTCCGTACTTCGCCCTTGACAAAAGCAAAGCCTGCAGGATCTCGTCTACCGAATCTCAACCGTTGTAACTGTGATCCCCCTTGCCTACCTAATCCCACTGATCGACAGCAAAACTTTCCCGTTTTCTCTTGTTCGTAGCCCTCAGCTCGCCAATCTTACTATTCGTAGAGCTCCACTGCACAGAAGCCAAGATTGAAAAGACTGGAGGCCCTGGTCGTAGCCCGTTCCAGACGCAAGCGTGAAAAAGAATTCTACTGTAAAGCTGTTCTCTCATACCCATACCGCCGGCAAAGTTGCAATGCCAGCAAACCCTACTGCATCAAAGATCCCGGACTCCGGGGCCCTCGGAGCCGCGATTGGACATTATTTTTTGAGACGGACCGTTGAAGTTAATTGAATGCCTCAATAATTAATGCTTGATCGGAATTGATCCACAATTGCACGGATCCGGCCATATTATGCGCATCGCAAGCTGTTCCCAGCAAGCAGTGACAGTCTGACAGTTGAGTAACGAATTACGGAATACAGATCTTGGCATTAATTCCACATGGCAGACACGCTAGTTTGAGGAGTGGAGGATAAGCAGGGAGGGTCAGTGAAGTCTATTATTATCACGCTCACGCACCTGTTTGTTGTCGACTACGAGACATCTTTTAATGCCGGAAGAGGCGGAAGTTGCCATATACTCGGTCTTTGTTAGTTGTCACAGGTGGATTAATTGAGTTTGACCAAGTGGAAGACCTTGAGAGGAGCTTGAGTGCCGGTTTTGACTGTTGGTTGACGCCCGCTTGTTGCGCTTCATCTCGGCTGAACAGTCCATCCGACAGCCCGTGCTGATCGCTGTATTGGATCAAGAGCCAGTATACCGCTGGATCAATTTCTGGGTAATTGAGAAAATGTCTAGGGTAGATTCTCGTCCAAGAAAAAGGATTTGTTGTGCGTCAATCGGCGTAGGGCTGATGTTCTCATGGTATTGCCAACCGTGCTGACCGGAGAGGGCACGTCGCAAAGGCGCAAATTCCGGAGCAAGCGCCTGTATATTGTGGAAGAAATTTCGGAGTAATTGAGTAAAAGTCCACGGTAGTTGTTTACCCAAAGCTATTCGTTGTGCGTCAATCGATGTACGGTGGATGTTCTGCTGGTCGAGTTGTTCACGCCTGAAGGAAGAGGGCTTGTCGCAGAGCTGCAAATTCTTGAGAAAATGTCTTTCAGTGGTTGTAACAATGCTATAATAATTGAGAAAAAGTCTAGAGCAGTTATTTGCCCAAGAAAGCCATCCGTTGTGCGTTGGTTGGTGTACAGCTGGTGCTGTTCTCTTGGTAGAGCTGTTCATGTCTAAAACAAGAGGGTTTGTTGCAGAGCCGCAAATCCTAGAAATATGAAGTAATTACATCAGCTACAACTATAAAAACTCCAATCAAACGTGCTACTGAGATTATTTCTATCAGAAATCCAATGCCAGTGGTGATATCGTCGAGTTACAAGTCCGCAGTTTGCGACCGGCTACCCTGATGCAAGGTTCAATGGTTAACGGGCAATCCCACGTCCAGAATTGCCAAAACGATGAAATAAAATAATGTAGTCGAATTCTTGAGTTAAATAAAGCATTAAAATGCTCTTTTTAGTACCATTTGTCTGGTGGGTACGTTGTTGCGACGATGCCGCCGGTCGCTCAGCTGCTCGGCGCTGGCTGTCCAAACATCACAACTCCAGAGGGCGAGTGCAGGCTTCATTCAGCCAGCTTTTGCAATAGCTTATGTCGCCCGGTTCATTTGAAGTTGTGTATGAGATTGAAACTCGATTCTTCTCAATTGTTCAGCTGTTGCAGTCGAGTTCATGAGCTACCAGCCGAACAGCGTCCCTGCTCGCTCGAGCACTCACCAGCTTCGACCATCGCACTCCGTCTCCTGAGCAGGCAAACATCCAACTCACCTATATGCCACCACAGATGTTCGTCCAGTGTCTGGCAGTGCCAGTAGCAGTCGCAGCCGAACAGAGCTTCAAATTTTTGGGAATAAGTATCTTTCCCCCTTCCCCTTCCCCTGGACTTCTTCTTTCCCTTCTCCTCACCACAACCCCGACTCTTCCAGAGATTTTCGACCATCGACCAAAGATCTTTCTTCTTACGCCAACATAACAACATCGACACCAACTCTCTCACACATATCACCAACCTTTCATCCCTTACGACGACATGTCTGCTCAGCACAACATGTCCAAGGCCAACGCCAACACCTCCGCCGACAAGGCCGACAACAAGACCAAGGTCAACAAGATGACCCCCAAGCCCACCGAGAAGAAGGGCTTTATACTCACCCTTCTGATTGACGCCCTTTCCGCCCTCACCAAGGAAGAGGAAGAGCGCAAGGACGCCGAGTACGTTCTCATTGAGGAGGGAGATGCTGAGGAGGGAGACGCTGAGGAGACCTGGGGAGTTGTCTTTCACGACAAGGCCTCGGGCTACAACGCGGTCCTCGAAGCCAACGGACAGGAAGACGAGACTTTCGCCGGCATCGTCGAACGTCGAGAGGCCCGACTCCACGATTTTCGAGAGGCCCTCGAGACCCTCCGCTCCTCTCGTGCCCATGACAAGAAGAACTGAGCTCCGTAGACGTACGAAGTAGAGTGAAATGTAAGTGACTTTGCTTCGAGTTTGTGGGCAATGCTAATTCTTGCGCCCAGGTTCAGGAGAGACGATCCATAGATGATCCAGAGTCTTGAGTATGATCATGATGATAGAGATTGGAGGCTGCAGATAGTCCCAGATAGACGACATACTAGATAGAGGAACAAGACCGAGAGTAGGACATCTAGGAAAGGAAAAGGCTAGGCAGTTGGGATACTGTATCATGCAGCTGTGCTGATAAGTACACTCTGGTATTAATAGCTTCTTAAATAGTTATTTAATCTCTTGCCCCGATTCAGCGGCCGCTGAGGCCATCTACCCCTAACCGTGTGTAGTGTCTAACAAAAATACCTTCCGCATCTCCCTTCCTCATACATGTGATCTGGCAAACAAGCTCAATTGAACAACTAGTCCGTGGAGCTCGTTGCTCTAGCCAACCGTCTGTTACTTCCATCTCTGTTCGTGCGCTCCACAAGAAGTTCATGAGCGAAGGTATCGGGCTTACTACTCTGTGTAGTAAACGACATCTCGGACTTGTTAGGATCCGACTCCAAGTCATCCGCCACGGAAACAGCAACAGATCTACGCTCCTATTCCGCAGTCCGTTCTCCGCCACGCCAGAGACCGTAATACCCCTCACAGTTCTTCCACAGCTTGATGGTACCGTCTTCTGATCCGGTGGCATAGAGCTTGCCATCAGGGGAGAATGCGATTGACCAGATAGGACCGTGGTGTCCCTTGTGAACGTCCGTTTCCTGTCCGTCATCATATCGGAGCACCTTGGCCCATGTACCAGGCTCCTCGCCAACAACCAGCTTGCGACCCTTGAGGTCAAGTGCTACACTAGCGATAGTGTAGTTCAGACTAATTCGCTTCAGCTCATCCATCGCCTGAAGACCACCCCAGAAGTACACCGTCTTTCCAGCAGCAACAGCAAGCACTGGCTTTCCACCACCGATATCGCTAGGTGAAGCGTACTCGGGAGCCAATGACACCATCTCGCAGGACTTGATGTCTCCATCAAGGACTTCGTGTCGGATGCAAGCTCGGCTGGGCAGGTCGAGCCACCGGATCGTCTTATCGGAGGCGGTCACGACAATGTTGGGGTCCTGGGTCCAGCAAATGAACTTGATGGAACCGGTATGGACGCCTTCGCCAATCTCAAAGCCAGTCGAAGCGGAGATTGTGGCAGGAGAGCCGGAAGCTGCGAGTTCTGAGAGGTCAAAGACACGTAGCTTCTTCTCCATACCACCAGTCGCGACTAGGTCGGAGTTGTCTGGAGGATACGCAACGGCCCGGACAATGTGCTCGTGCTGCAGAGTGTACAGCAATTCGCCGGTGCCGGTGTCCCAAATCTTGCTATACGAGGGTAAGCAGCGAAGGATTTCGTTGATATACACACTCACGCTGAAAAGTCGGCCGATGCAGTTGCCGCATTGGAAGAATCGGGACTCAATCTAGCCTGCCAAACAGCACCCTTGTGGCCGATAAAAGTGCCAATCCTAAACAGTCAGAAAAGACACTAGACCCAGGTGACGAAGACCTACCAGTCGCCCGTGACGCCATTGCGAAGCATTGGGTTACCATCTAAGTCGCGTCAACATATCTCCTACAAAAGACGATTGGCGCGGCGTACCTTTGCAGGCTGAAATCATGAGGTATTCATCTTTGTTTTCGACATCCTTCGTGATTCCTGAGAAGGCGATGTGTGGAACAGGTCTAGAATGACCGTGGCAGGTCAGAGGATGATATTGTCGAGGTTCGGATGCCATTGCGACAAAATCGTGAAGCGAAGACGAGCGGGGGATGGGGTTTGTTGTTGTAGACCCGAGCAAATTGCGGCTAGTTGTAGGATGCGATATCGGACGAGAGGTAGTCGATTAGGATCGAGAGCTTCAAAATTGGAAAGTATAGAAGAGATCGTAACGGTCGTAGGCGTCGTTAAGAACGGTTCGTATCGTGTCTCGTGCAGTGGTTGTCGCGTGTCGTCGCAGAAATATGGAGCGTCTTTCTCGAGCAAATGACGATAACGGACCCAAAATTTGAAGGAAAGGGATAGAGAATTGGAACGTCGTGGTCGTGATTGTGCTGGGGCGTGTCGTGAGGCGGTGAAGTATGATTGTTGCCCCCAAAGCGAACCCCCGTGAAGAGAAAGGAAAGGAGGAGGAGGAGGAGGAGGAGACAAAAGGAGGGCGGTGATCAAATCTTTGCGAAGATGGGACAAGACAGGGAAGGAAACAGGTGCATTCAAATGACAGGGTCACGCTTGCCCGACTTTGTACAGCGGGGTTGCAGGTGGACGGGGTGGCTTCCTTCCGGGAGTGCACCGCCACAAAGCGGGGTACAATTGGGGGCTTCGAATGAAGATCGATGATACTGGCTGGAATAAGGTTATGAGAAGCTTGAAGATATTTCTGACCATAGAGAGGTCTTTTTCCTAAAAATTCAAGATGAAGACATTATCGTGTCCTGAGCTTCTTTCTCGTTGCCGAGCACTCGCTTGGTGTTCGGCCAAGTGGAGGTGGCTGGTGCTGGTGCTGGTGCTGGTGACGCATTGTGGCTTAAGCTGGATAGATCCGACGGGAAGGGGGCAATCAATCGATCAGTTTCCATTACTGACCACCTCAGTGGCCACCAGCAAACGACTCTACGATTTGTCACGTTGCTTGTTGGTGATTTTTGATGATACAACATATCTCGGTTTTGTTGCTCTTTTTTTGACGTGACGATTTCTTTGTTAGAGAGTAGCAGGCCATTGTCATTCTTGTTCGTTCCTGCTGCATCGTCATCCAGTCATCCATCAAGCTCCCCTCCACTGCATTGAGCAGTGTCACGTACTTACTCTCCTCATCCATCAACCATCCCGTAAAATGTCCGATTTTAAGCTGTCGGCGCAATTGGTCGGCCATGAATCCGATGTATGTACTCGCTAGACGATACTCAACCCAGTAAACACTGACCGATACCAGGTTCGAGCCGCAAGCTTCCCCTCCTCCGATATCGTTTTAACCGCCTCCCGCGATTGCAGCGTCCGTGTATGGCGCCGCACCCAAGCATCTCCTCCCAACTTTGACGCGAGCCTCCTCAGCCGCGGCTCCGAATACGTCAACTCGATCTCCTTCTTTCCTCCGTCCAACGAGCATCCAGATGGCTATGTTGTCTCTGGCGGCAAAGACACCATCATCGAAGTCAAGTCCCCCAAAGCATCAAGCTCCGATAATGCCGAACGCCTTCTTATCGGCCACTCTCATAACGTCTGTACCCTCGACGTCTCTCCCGATGGCAAATACTTGGTATCAGGTGGCTGGGATGGCCAGGCGCGTGTATGGAGTCCCCAGAAATGGGAGACGGAGCTCTCTCTTAGCGGCCACGAAAGCATGTCGGTCTGGAGTGTCGTTGCGTTTGATGACCACACGGTCGTGACTGGCTGTGCTGACAAGGTCATTCGCGTATTTGACTTGCGACAGTCGACTGCTGGAGAGGTGTCGCCTAGCTCACAAATCCACACGCCTGACGTGGTTCGCGCCCTTTGCCGAGTCCCCAACGGCCACCCCAGCGGTGCAGATATCGCGAGTGCAAGCAACGATGGAACAATCCGCTTGTGGAAACTGAACGGTCAGCAAGTCGCCGAGCTCCATGGACATGATAGCTTCGTTTACAGCTTGACCAGTCTCCCGACAGGCGAGCTGGTTAGTTCTGGAGAGGACCGTACTGTCAGGATATGGAAGGGCAACGAATGTGTCCAGACCATCACCCACCCCGCCATTTCTGTATGGACTGTTGCAGTCAACCCCGAGACTGGCGATATAGTTACAGGCGCCAGCGATAGTATTGCCCGCGTCTTTACACGAAGTCCCGAACGCACTGCAGACGATGCTACACTCAAGGAGTTTGAGGAATCGGTCAAGGCGTCATCGATCCCTCAACAACAAGTTGGAGGTGTCAACAAGGAGAAGCTTCCTGGTCCTGAGTTCTTGACATCCAAGGCGGGCACCAAGGAGGGACAAGTTCAGATGATCAAGGAAGATAATGGCAACGTTACCGCTCATACTTGGTCAGTGAGCCAACAGCAATGGATCAACGTTGGTACGGTTGTCGATGCTGTCGCCAGCACCGGAAAGAAGGTTGAGTACCAAGGAAAGATGTACGACTACGTATTTGACGTCGATATTGAGGATGGTAAGCCTCCTCTGAAACTTCCCTACAACCTCTCCGAGAACCCTTACGAGCGAGCCACCAAGTTCTTGGGAGACAATGAGCTACCGCTCTCTTATCTCGACAACGTGGCCAACTTCATTACCGAAAACACCAAGGGAGCTACCCTGGGACAAACTTCGGAGGCGACTGGCCCTGATCCTCTCGGTACCGAGTCGCGATATCGACCTGGTGAGAACACCCAGCCCAAGGTGCTTCCTCAAAAGGACTATCTCAGCATCACAGCAGCCAAATATGAAGGTAAGAAGCCCGTATCTTTGTCTCTGCTCAATCACTGACTACTTCAGCTATCTTTAACAAAATTCTCACCATCAACAAGAACATGGTCTCATCCGGCCGCAAAGATGCTGCCTTCAACCCAGATGATGAATCCGTGCTGTCTGAACTACGGGTCGCGCTTGAGTCCAACAAGCCTGTTCCCCAACACTCCATCCCTCTTCTCGTCCGCATCCTCACACAATGGCCCTACTCGGACCGTCTCGCTGGTCTTGATCTCCTTCGATGCGTGGCGAAATACCCTCTCGTCGCCCAATACTCTGACCCTTCAACTGGCTCCCTTCTCGACCTCGCCTTCGCAGCCTCTCTGCCCCAAGGCGAAACTCCCAATGAGAACGCTGCCATGATGGGCCTGCGTACCCTCGCCAACATATTCTCCACAGCTAATGGCCGCTCGATTGTTAGTGCTCAATCCGACGAAGCCATTTCGTTCCTGGAGCGTATCGTGGGTGTATCCTCAGACCCCATCGGACCCTTCAACCGCAACGTCCTCATCGCTGCCACTACAGCAGCAATTAACCTCTCTGTTCTCGTTCATCGGGAGCGTCTCCTCACTCCCGATCAACGCCGCCGTCTCGCCATCCTCCTCGGCACGATCCTCTCCCGCGATGGTCAAACAGACTCGGAAGTTCTGTACCGTGCCCTCGTGGCGCTCGGCACACTGCTCTCCGCTTCCAAGGCGGAGGCGGCTAATCTCGGTATCAAGGGGTGGATCCAGAGCGCGGTTGGACGAAGCTCTGAGGAGCGTGTCAAATCTGTCGCGGCCGAGTGCGCTAAGGTAGCTCCATGAGTGTGATGTGATTGTTGGTGACGGGTATGCAGGCTGTTGCATGCCAAGCCGGGTTCCGCTTGACGTGGAACGGCGGATGTACGGAATTAGAAGAGAATACGATACATAGAATGAGCGGTAGATGAGCCAGACTTTGATACATTAGTGGCTTGTATTGTGCATTGTGACATCTGTTGATGGTGATCATCTGGTGGTGATCATCCATCGTTCCCTCTCATCAATTTCGACACATCATCTCATATCTCATCTCCTAATCTCATCTTCACGATATCTCATCACTTCAAAAAATAGACTCATAAAGTTGAATAGTCGTAGATTCAATCCAACGCGACATCTCAAATGAATGAAGCTGGTGGTATAATATATGAAGCTCCCCCAACACCAGACCAACGTGCGATCATATCTAGTCCCATCAGGAAACCGCAACATTAAAATAAAAGAAGGCATATATAAGTAAAAAAAAAAAGCCCAGGGATATCCCAATTCCCTCCATAAAACGCCATTCATTATGCTTTGTACATTTTTTTTTTTTTCGTTTCTGTCAAATCACGCAAGTAGTGCAATTGCACCAGCGGCTGCTAACGGTAGCCAGCCAGCCCAGCCTAACTGGCGCAGGGCTTTCGTCGCGCCTGATTTGCTTACGTATTCGTCGCTACCGGATGCTTTGGTCGTGATGGTGTAGATGTCTGCGAAACCGATGTCGGTGGAGTTGAAGCAATTGGTCTCGTTTACTTCGGCGAGTCTCTTGTCTCCTGGGTCTGCGAAGATGATATCCACGCACTGCAAATATTAGCTCAAGCTCTTATGTTGTACTTGGTGAAACATACTGAATAGAGAGCTGCGCCGTGGATGGCGAGTTCTACCACTTGGATGGTGGCCTTGTCACCGGCCTTTACGGTCACGTTGTGCGGTAGAGGCACCTGAGGGAGGCAGATGGTTCCGGGGAAGGGATTGTTGGTGGGACCGAGGATCTGGAACATTGGCACGATGGGTTGTGTCATGTTTGCTGGACCGCCGTCTGGACCGTCATCGCCAAAGCCCATGTTGACGTACGCGAAGGCTGTTTGGTGGCCGCGGAACCAGCCGGGCTGGAAAGCGATTGCGCCGCCCTTTGTGGGCCAGTATGTTCGGTTTGTCGTGACATTGTGACCGCCGCCTATTATCGTGAGTCAGTTGGTGTTTGCGAGAGAAGTTGCAGAGACGTACAAGGGTAGACCCATTGCATGCCATAAGGAAAGGTCTCGTTGGTGATGAGGTTGTTACCTCGCCATCCTGGGTACGTTATCACGCTGTGGGCGGAGACGACAGCCGCGAGGAGGATTGCGAGAAGTGCTGATGTTCTCATGATTGCGGTCTTTTGGTGGTGTATACGACAGAACAAGATAACACAAGACAGACTCTCAAGGCTCAGCCTCGAACATTTAAATCACGAACCAACTGTAATAAAAAGCTAGGATCGGAGAAAAAAGCTCGAGAAAGGAGAGGAGAGCCAGCTGGGTCTTAAGGCAGCCCGCAGCAGGTGGCCATTTTCGCAGGCGCCCAGGTCCATGATCGTGCCGTGGATAGATGTGATGGCCGAGCAGCGGCCCAGTGAGAGGCCGTTGACGATGCTTCTTGGAGGGTGTGACCCCTGCTGCAGGACCCGTGGCACGAGCCAATGGGAACGCCGGGAGGAGTGATTTACAGGGCTACAGGGCGGTTCTGGGCTGTGACTGGAGTTGTTTTAAGCGCTGGCGCTAGAACATATTTGGAGGTCAACCAATGAGAGGGGAGAGGTTGGCAGTGGGCTCTTAGCGGGGAAGAGGCTGGATTACAGGGGCACGGCCGGTTGATTGACAGAGACCTATCTCGAGACCATGGATCGTGAGCTGTGGAATACTTAAAAGTGCCGGGTACCGGGCTGCTATCGACTCACTTTATCCTGAGATCGGATGAGTTGAGCCGATGAACTACTTTTGTAGCCGCTTAAGCTGTGAAAGAAGGTATCATCAATCTTCTGACTCGTTGTGATACCCGTCGTTCCATTTAGTGATGGTTAGACGCTGAGTTGTACAATCACAGACACGGACGGACACAGACGTAAGCTGATGGTTGTGTTGCATCGTAGTGCTCCGTAACAGTGGGAGTAAAGTCGCAGTTTATTTTGTTATAGTTTTGACGTGCACATAATTTGGCTCATTGTAACCACCGGGTTTAATCATGCGCCTTGTACCAATTGATGTAGCTGCAACACGACAAGGCGACCATAGTAGCAATGGTAACAATAGTAAAAAAAGAAGTTTTAAATGAGTGCAACTAATTGTTTGCAAAATGATATAAATTGATCCAAAGACAAGCCAGTCGGAGTTTTAATTCTCGTCATTGTTTAAGACATTCACCAAGTCAAACGCCACCAAGAAGATTTGAGATCCAACACTGGCCTAAAACACTCACCTTGGGTTCACCGAGCTTCACCGAGAACTGTGGAGTCTCGAAATCTCAGTCTTCACGACAACTTCACTGAGCCTCTCATTATAAGTGCCCATTAAGGTTACTACCCCACCCAAAGCTCAATCATCGCGATTGGGTTATTTTCTCAACATTTTAAATCCCATTTTTATCCCATTTTCTATGCATTTTAGACTCAACTTCAACATCACCAACATCAATCTCAAAATGTCCTCCGATTCAGAATGGACGCCCGTCATCCGCAAGGGTCGTAAGAACAAGAACGACAATGCAAAGTCAAACTCAGAGTCAAATTCGCCCGCCAAATCTCCCTTTGTCAAGCCACTGAAGAAGAATATGAGAGATCCCAAGGAACTCCATGACGACTACAAGCGATATCGTGAGCAGTGGGAGGGGGAGGAGTACTGTACGAGACTGCGCGAGATCGTTGCGACAAAGGCAGCGCATTTGAAGGGAATTAATAAGGCGATTAATTTTGGTATTGGGTCGTTTGATCCGAGATTTGGGGCGACTGTTGGGTTGAGATCGAGCTTTCTACAACTTGCGGCTTTTGAAGACATGGTTGAAGAACTAGGTTTGTTTCCCCTCTTCACTTGCAAATGACAGTGGCTAATGACGTCGTAGAGAAAATTACGGGTGAAAAGATCAAGACTTATCTCCAAGAACCTGCATTCAATGCCTCCGACAAGAAGTTTCTCGAGAACCTGGGTCATACAGTCATTGAAGACCCCCAAGGAACAGAGATGGTCGATCCAGATACCTTCTTCTACGGCATTCATCTCTACAAACCCGTTTACAATGACGCTTTGGCGAAACATCTTCCTGCGCTGTATGTCGGCACAGGATATGAAGCCTGGAGCGGGTAAGTTGTGTTCATTTACAGGAGGGATATAGCTAACGGTGATAGCATCTTTACGTCGGAGGGGGTTGAGAATGTGAAGAAGATGCATGATGTTTATAAGCATTGTGAGTTTCCAAGAGAAAGACATGATATGCCGTTTTCTACGACGAGTATTTACTGGAGACCGAGGGATGATGGCGAGGAGATAATGGATGAGAGACAGGAGAAGGGTAAGGGGATTGTGATTGATGAGGTTGAGATTGAGAGGGTTGATGAGGAAGAATTGGCGAGAAAGCTTGAAGCTACTGCTATTAATTAATAATTAATAATTGCTGATTGACAAGTGTAGTGTTCGTACATGTTTCGCAGCGTCTGCCTCCTCTGCTTCAATCGCCTCCACCTGCGCGCAGACTCGCTGGTAGGTTTCCTGAATCATGCTCAATCTCTTTAAACAGTTTCTCTTGCGATACTCTCAATTCGTACCGTCTCTTTTACATCGCCAAGTCTCTCCTAGCAATACCTCCATCTCTGCTAACACTCTTCACTCCCTCTTCTATGCACCTTCAACAACATCATCCTAAACTCTCAACAACTCTTCGTAACTTCACCTTCAATTGCCACTTCTTACCATTGTGGTCATTTATTCTACTCGACCATTCAAAGCTCTTTTCATCTTCTGTCGTCTCAGCCTCAATCCTCTCATCCATCTTCCTCCAACTTCTGATCTCAACCTTCAACCACCAACCAACATCGGCCTTCAACCTTCAGTCTTTGTCTTTCGTACGTCAATTATCTCTTAGTTCAGACCACCTCCTCTAAATCTACCCTAACTTCTCCCAACATCCTCCTCAGCCTTACCCAATTCCCTCCTTCTCTCGTCCATCTCCCAAGTCTTTCCTCCGTCCTCAACCATCAGTGATTCACAGCCCCTTCCGTCCACTCAACTATAAACTCATCCTCTTCCTCTCAACCTTTCCTAAACCTTCCATAACACAACACAAAGCTCATACAACCTCACAGACAATTGACAGCCAACAACATGTCTGCCTCTCCAGAGTCCAAGATCACTCCCAAGGCTCGTGAGGCTGAGTATCAGGCCCTCTGGCAAGTCTGCGATCGCGCCTCCCGTGGTCCTGAATACGAATTTGCCAATGAGCACAAGAAGCGTGAGATGCTCGATCATGCGTGTCGCGATATCTTGGCCAAGAGGTAGGTATTATCGTCAATCAATTGAGAGGAATGAACCTGACATCCATTGCGTAGACTCAAAACCAAGAAGACTTTGTGCGGAACTGACATCGACAAGTTGGTCGACTCTCAGATGAAGCGTCAGAGGAACTCTCGTATTCTCGCACAGCATAAGCGCTTGAGCCAGACGCCCAGCATCGAGGAACGGCCTCTCTACAATGCCATTCCACAGGCCTACAACGCGAACCCAGCTCCATACAATGGCAACCCAGTCCTGGTCAGTGGTGCTCAGGTCTACCAGGCCAGCCCAGCTGTTTACGACGCCAATCCACCCCAGGTCTACCAGCCAATTCCCCAGCCTCAGGCCCAGCTTCAACCTCAGCCGCAAGTTCAGCCGCAGGTTCAGCCTGTCGCTGTTCCAAACCATCGCTACGAGCTTCGAAGCAACAGCGGCATTCACGAGACTTCCCAGCGCGACAAGGACATACAGAAATTGATCAACACTCTGGAATCGCACCACCACAGAATTACAGCCCTTGAGAACCACATCAAGGAACTCACTCACGGGAGAGACATGGTGCGAGTTGGGACTGTGACTGCGCCTGCGCCAATGTATGCTCAGCCGCTCTACAATCAGCCCATGAATGGCATCGACGGTTCTGATGGCGCCATCAAAAGCGAGAGTGCCCAGAAGATTCCTTCGCCACCTCGAAGCCAGACTCAGGGCATGGGAGAGGACGACACGGAGGCGTATCTGCTTTCAGCTCAGCTTCAGGGCTGAGGGTGTTGAGTCGGGATGAAGCGATTGACGAGGTTTCATGAAATGATGGTTCATGAGTTCATGATGGTTTCGGGCCTATAAGGATGATCAATTTTGGGAGTGAAACTCGGAGCGAATACATGGGATCAAATACATGGATGGGATTGAAGCTACGGACAGTAGGATTGTATACATATTGGAGCGCGGGTTTACTATTTTGCTTGGCTATATAGCTTGTAACGACTAACGATACCCATGAATACATGCATGCATTCAGGCCAATGATCATCATATCACGTACTCATCATATCCCATCATAGACCAGTCATTGAGCCAATGTTTGTATTGCACGTATCAACTATATACTCTCGCAAGCGCGAATCGCTACAAGATACCAGCCTTCCAATCCATGTCTACAAAAAGCAATCGTACCAGGCGTATCAGAAACAAATAATGGTGAAGAAACAGGGCATAGCAACGTTTTACCCGTTTTCTCTGGTACTCCCAAACGCCGACCCGTGAAAAGAGGCATTAAATGTGGAGTTTTGAGGTGCTGTTGGTTATATCCAATGCTCGTCCTCGCATCCTCAGAGCTGACATCGACTCAGGCATGATTCGTTGCTGAGTAATGTCATCGTAGAATTGCATCTCAAGTCGTTTATGAAGAAAAGGCGCTGTAGTCCGCAATTGTCTTGCCGCCGCAGTCGGGAATCTTGACTCCCTTCTTGAGCACACGATCAGCCGTCAACAATCCCCACTTGTCCTCCCAGTTCTTGCCCTTCTCATTGTACCTCTCCTTCCAGGGCTCATCGAATGCCTCGAACCAGAAGTAGTTGGTGCCGTTCTTAAGAGCCTGGCAGACCCAACCGTCCATGAAGGTATTCATCTCATCGATACCGGCTACTGAGCCCTCAGTACAGCTTGTAGCCGAGCCACAGTTGGTGCCACCACCTGAAGGCCAGCCTGTCTCCGAGATGATGTTCTTCTGCTTATCCGTCTTCCAGAACTGTCCGTTGTTGTTCTTCCAGAAGCTAGAGGTCCAATCGGCTGCCTCTTCAGCCGTAACTCCGGCGAAGAAGGGGTGAATGTTGGCCATGATATAGTCACTATCCGAAGCAAGCTCAGAAGTCCAGTCATCACCCAAATCAGAGGTGGCGACAGGCAGCTTGATGCCCTTCTTGGCGAGCTTGGAGCGGGTGTCATCCAAGACCTTGGCCAGCGAGGAAATGGTCATCTCCTTGCGGAACAGAATTTCGTTGGCGATGATGATACCCTCGAAAGGATCAGCACCATACTTGTCAAGAATATCCCACATCTGGTCCATCTGTCGATCGTTGGTCGTCTCATTCTTGTCAAGCCAAACACCCATCCAGATCTTGGTGTCCTTCAACTCCAATCGGTCGATAGCGTGGATCAGCATCTGAGTCTGGTTGCAGTCGGTTCCGTAAAGTCGGATCTTGTTGGTCAGCTGACTCAACACGGCGACATCGCGAGTGATGTTGTTCTGTGAAGGTGGGTTGTGCATGCAGTCGGGATACTGAGAGTTGAGCGGAGTGTAGTCCATGCCGGGGAACACTCTGTGCAGGTTGGCGTCGTTGAGAAGGTCTTTGATCTCGGCGCTGTTCTTGCCAAGATCGCCATTCTTCTTCGTATCCTCGCTAGCTGACTCTCCAGAGCCACTCTTCTTGTCTCCATCTTCATTAATCTTCCCGTTGTTCACCATGCTACCAACCACACCACCGACAATGGCGCCGATGATGACAAGGCATACAACGATGATAATGAGCCATCTGCACCTCTTACTCATTCCGCGGTCCTTATCCGCTGAGCCATAGGGATAGCCCTTTTCTTGTGTATTCATCTCGTAGGCGCCTCCACCTGCGACGAGTTAGCAACGTGCGTGCATTTGTCCAGACGGATACTGACCTCCTCCACTCATGAGGCCGCCAGCGGCCGCACCACCTCCAACTGCTGCTGCAGTTGCAGAAGCGCCCCTCTTAGCTCGGTCAGAATTGGATAGGCTAAGCATCGAGGTTCTTTGGCTCTTTCCGTATTCAAGTCCATCATCTCCGTCATCGATGATCTCGTTAGGATTCACTACACCTAGATTGTCGCTACCGCTCCGTGAATTTCTGTATCCGCCGTATGGGTTATCGACGTAGGGATCGCTGCCGCGAGGCGAATCGTAACCGTTACTGTAGCCGCCATGTCCTCCATACGGATTCTGCTGAGCTCGCGAGGGAGGTGGAGGCAAGCTAGATTGTTCCATTGCGCCTATGCCGCTATAGCGAGGATTACGGTCAGCAACGTTTACAGCGAGTCCTGTCATACCACCCGACGCCGACATTCCAAAATTGTCTGCGCCCGGTGTAGTATGGGAGTTTGGGTGGTCATACCCAAGATGTCCACCTCCGCCACCTCCGTAGTTATTGTTGTAGCCTTGAGGGGCGTAATAGCCTTGGTCGGGATGTTGAGGCGATGGTCGTCGAGGACTATCGTAACCGGCAGATCCCGAGTACGGCGAGGGCGAAACGGAGCGGCCGTGAGATGAATGGTCGTCGTAGCCGCCTTGAACGCGGCTGTATGCAGAATCGGGATGTGCGCTCGGGTGGTTTGATCTCTGAGGAGCGTCGTCGTGGGCAGCCGACGGAGAA
>JABCJY010000750.1:0-26140 GCA_013184415.1 Fusarium concolor
ACTTGAATTGAAGTCAGCGCTGTTGTCATTCTCTCGAGCGACCTCGCACCCACCCGCATCTTGTGAATCACAGCTGTCTCTCTTACGATGAATGAATGAATGAGTCACGCTTTGGATCTTTTGGAGGATGCTACGAAATATTGGAATTTGCCTCGAGCATAAGTCAAGTACACATCGAAGTAGGACACTCTCCTTCACAACCTGCCCATCAAGCGATTGTCTGCTAACTTGCAAAGATACATACATTGCCTTACCCAAAGCGCTTGATGCCAGTGAAATGTCGCACCTAGAAGTAGCTGTGTAGCATCTAGCCACCCGGTCTTCGCTCAGAAAATAACTTTCGTACAGTACCGCCGTGGAGGGGAAAGCAAGAAAAGTACAACTTGATAATCACAAAAGCGTTCCCCTTACACATTTCACTTTACTTAAAATGATATTTGTTGTAACATGCTGCAATTCTTGTAATAATTTGCGATGCCCATACCAATAGGTATGAGAGACCAGACCAAGACCATTATGATTATAGGCTGCCAAAACAATCCAGTGATCACCAATGCCATACATGTTCACGCTCCAGGAATATTCTAAGTTTATCTTTTAACTTTCTGATATTTTGCTCCATGTCGTGTGATTCATGTCCGTAACCTTGTGACTATTCCTACCAAAATTGACTTGTCGGAATTGGTCGCTGTGGACCTTGGATTTCTTGGAGAACATCAAAACTCGAGGCTTGGCCAAAGCTGCAGCTTGTTCATGGCCAGAGCTACAGAATCAAGCACCGGGGCTATATATGTCACCATCGTAATCATGATACTGGGAGCAGACACTGCAGTGCTCGCCTCTTCGTCTTTCCCTTTCCTCCTCCCAACCGTTGCTTGAAGTGTTCTTCCTCTCTCATTCCAAGCGACTAAGTCTCTGGAGAAACAGACTTCTGGTGCACTGGTTCCTCTGTCGTTGCTGAGTTACTTGGTTTTCAACCATAGACGACGTAACTGTGTACAAGTCAGCTCAGCATTCCAGCATAAAAGGGGGGCCAGAGGACGACTTACAAAGGGACCCAGCTGTGCATGTTTGGATTGAGTACTTCCTTTCGAGCCTTGGCCAATAATACTTGGAAGTAGTCCGGGTCGCCGTTGAGGATCTGCTCGTATCCACGTGCAAAGACATTGCCAATGGTATCTCGAAAGTGAGACAGCTCGAAAGCTCCAATCTCTTTGAGATGCCTATCCTTCGGCCAAGGGTTTGTTGGAATCTTCAGAACTTGCTCGACAACATCCTCAAAGCCGGCGTTTTCAAAGTGCTCTCTCCAACGAGTCGGTTCCCCTCCTGAGCACCCAATGCGCTCCGACATGTCGAAGTAGATCTTGCCCATCTCGATATAAGCGGAATCAGGAGGAAGTGTGCCATCGTCGGATTTGAAATCGGGCACTGAGCCAGAAAGTTGAAAGTAAGCACCAGGTTTGAGGTGGTTGAATGTTTGCTTCATGAGGCGAGGCCAGTCGTGAATAGCCATGATAAGTTCTCGGCCATGGATGAGATCGAACGTTCCTTCATCCCAGAGCAATTCATCTTCAACATCGTCAATCTGAAGAGATTAGCAAGGTTCAATGTGATGTGTAGCTTCTTCGAAAATCAAAGATGCTCCCACCAGATCCAATCAACCTAACTCGAAGACTAAGTTTGGCGGTATCACGCTAGGTTGAACCGCAGTAGTATCTACGCCAATGACCTTGGCCGATGGGTGCTGCTCAGCCATCTCGATGGCCCAGATTCCAGATCCAGTGCCAAGGTCGAGGATCTTTTGGGGATAGTCGGGAATAGGGGCTAGGTGGAGCTGGTTCCCCATGAGCATGGTGAACTTGCAGTGCTGTAGATCATCTCGCTCAAGCTATGAACTGCCGTTAGAATCTGAGCTCTGAGACGAAGAGGGCGGTTCATTTACCTCGAGGTCATCGCTTGGGATCCAAGCCTTGTGCAGACCGTAAACGCCATACGTTCGACCGTTCTCTTGAATTCCGCGGCGAATATCTGACGCGATGGACGTTAAATAGCTCGTATTGGTAGACTCTGGGTAGAATTCATCGTGGTTGTCGTTGTCATCAAAGACATCGGGCTCGATACGACTTGAAGCTGCAGTTGGTGATGGCGGCTGAGTTGTCGCTGGCCCATGTTCATCGTCGTCTCCACGATCTGAGTCTTGGATCGGATCTGATGCTACGTGGCCCGCTTTATCTTGTCCCTCCCCGATGTCTCGGGTTGGCGAGGGTTAATCTTGAAGTGGGGATGGCATGGGATGGCACTAAGGACTGACTGGGCTGGGGGTGATGATCGGAGCGATATGTCAGATATGGTATAAAGACAACATGTGCTTGCTCCTTCGGCGCCAACGTTCGAAGCTCAGTTAATAAGAATTGGCACAGATTTCATCATCAGTCATGATGTGAATGTGAGCCTACTTTGGCACGGGATCTGGCCACCAGCCGCTTGGGGAACCGCGAATCTGGACAGGCTAAACCACTGGGAGCATGGCTAGAATTCCTTTAGTTCCACTCTGTATTTCCCAGCCATCAGTGGGTTGGTACGTATCCCAATTATTTGCAGACTGAGCTCTGATGGCTTCTCTGCTTGCGGATTGGTTCCGGAAGAGGGACTCCTCACCTCATGTCTTGGATTGTTGGCTGCGGTGTCACCTTGCCTGCCTTGCAACCAACCAACAAACCGACGCAAACATCTGCAACACCAGTCACAATGGCTCTCCCGAACAAAAAAGAGATCGACGAGCTAGTAAGCAGCCTCAATAATGCTGCCAAGGCCTACTCCGATGCTCCAGACTTGGCCGGTTACATGTCCAGGGTCCAGATCCTTGAAAAGGCGAGATCACTCACAAATGCCCTCATCTCGCCAGATCAGAAGCCCAACTACCACGGCCTCAATGTGAGTCAAAATCGTAATGCACTAGCTAAGAGGCGCTTACCATTATAATAGATCGCCGAATTGATTGCTGTCCGAACATTTATGAAGCTCAAGGTCCTTGACGCCATTCCCGCAACAGGGTCCATATCCCTCCAAGATCTGTCCCAAGCCACTGGGGTCCAAGATTCGCTTCTAGGTAAGATGACTAGTCAAAATTGACCACTCGAATCTATGCTAAACTCCCGATCATCTCAGAACGCATGGGCCGTGTGTTAGGTCAGTTCACTTGCCAAGCCTGTTGGTCAGCGTAATCTTACCACCTTACGCAGTTGCATCCGGCTTCTTGGACCAAACAGAGCCCGATGGCAGCGAGTATAAGCACACCAAGTTCTCATTGGCCTATATCCTCGATAAACCGGCACCGGGCCACTTGTTCCTGGCTATGTAAGCTTGGGAGTCAAGTTGACTCATGTCTGACCCAGTCTAACAGCTAACAGGTATGACGAATGGTTTAAGCACATGCACAATTTCGACGATTACCTCGTCTCGAAAGGAAAATAAGAAGAACCGCAAGATGCCCTTTACAACCCATACACAGCCTACTGGAAACAAGAGGGAACGCCAGTATGGAGCATCATGATGCAGAACCTTGAGAGATTCCAAGCTTTCCAGACTGGCATGGCGGGCATTGATGTTGCAATTCCTGTTACTGGCCACTTCGACTTTAGTACCCTTAAGAATGGCCCAACTGAGACAAAAAACGAAATAGTCGAGCTTGTAGATGTCGGCGGTGGTGAAGGCACCGTTTTGAATAAGATCCTTGCAGCTCACCCTGAGCTGACGCCCAAGAACTGCATGCTCCAGGAACGACCAGAGGTTATTCAACTTGCGAAGTCCAAGAAGACTCTACCAGACAATGTTCAACTCATTGAGCATGATTTTATGACGGAAAAGCCCGTCAAAGGTACAACATTCCACCTTGTCTTTGAGGAACTTCGACTAACACTGGAACCAGGGGCCAAAGCTTACTTTATGCGCATGATCCTCCACGACTACTCCGATTCCGTTGGAATCCAAATCCTCACTCGCCTAGCCGAATCCATGAAGCCCTACTCTTGTGTTCTCATCTGCGAAATGGTTCTGTCTCCCCGTGTCGGAGAAGCTGATTTCGCATCTGCTGTTCTTGACCAGGCTGTTATGACAATGGGCGGCAAGGAGCGTACAGAAGCAGGGTTTCAGAAGATGTTTTACGCTGCTGGTCTTGAATTGGTCAAGACTTGGCGTGCGCTTGGAGTTCCTGGTGGTTGTGTTGAGGCAAGGTTGAAGGGTCATAATTGAGGCCTAGAGGAAGATAGGGAAACCGTTCTTGTATGACCAAGTATACAGAGCAATCCAAATAGCGCCACCTCTCAAGAGATCGGAAATCGATGTCATGGTCTTGGAATCACCACTAGCAATTGCTAATTCCTAGTGTCTGACCCCTTAAAGCGAGAGGCCATAGCTGAGCTGTTCAATCACCCTACGTGCTTCATTCAGACTCCAACCCCATCATCAATCCGCTACTCCAAGTATTGTGTTAATTATTGGTCCCTCATGGTCTGTCGAGCTTTAGGAAACTGTCAGGGGTAAAAGAGGATTTTATTTCATTGACGTTGAGGATGGGTTCTTGAGATTTTGTACGTCGAGCGACTCGCTTTGACTTTCTGTATCTCCTGATAGAGCCTAGGGCTAGATAGTCAGGAGAGGTCGTTGATTTCGTGACGTGGCGTCGATGCTCGTATGTTGCGTTCTGGATCTTCATTACCCCTGAATGGGTATCCAGTGGCCTTCTTATCGTAAACTTTGATTCGACGACCCGGTAAGCGTTGCAATCTGCTATGCATGATGCATCAAGTTGGTTAGCTCTGACATATCAAGCAGCAAGGCAGGTTAGAGAGTATCACGAATACCGCGTTATTGACTTCTTCTCGGCGTTCTGGCGGTCTAGCACGCATCCTTGTGCTGAGCCAAAGGTATACAGCTGGTTGTAAATTGTGTCAGTGGTTTCCTCGTTGTCGCTCAGGCTCGGGCTTACAAGCCATGTGCTCTTGTGGGTTGGTAATATTGCCGTGAATACTGGTGTATAGTTCATTTTGAACTTCAGCTGGTGGGAACAGATGATTCAAGGTTACAAAAACTTTCTCGAATATGGAAAGCTCGTCTTATCGACTTGAAAGAGAAAGACGATCCTTGAGAGGCTGCAATACTCTGAAAGTTGAAAGGGAAATGTGTTGTACCACCAATCTTGACTGGTGTAACTAACAACCGAGAATGCTCCGCCCACGTCTCGTGATTACGTTATCTGGCTAGGCACACCAGTTACATGATGATCTTTCACATCCTATCAAGACAAAGGATCTTTGATTTTTCAAGTTGGCAGCATCAACTTGCTTCTGAACCCTGGAAAAATGCAAACTTCTTTTTTGCCTCTCGAATTAACAGTTGCCCTTTGATCCACGGGTTGAAGTTGACGCGCCATACGATCGAAACTTGGACACCCCTTTTAGCAACAACGCGGCCTTGCACTGTCCATTTGCGATCAGACTACCCGAGAACGAGAGACCTTGCATCAGCTGTGATGGTGATGGAAGTCTTGATACTATCAGCATGTGCCCAGTTTGTCATCCAAAGAGGTTGCTATCTGATCTTTGCTAACAAGTTCCAACCCAGCTCTCTGGAACATCAAACTCCCTTTCGAGCTCTTCAAAGTTCATACGACGCGAGTGTACTTACGCTTCGGTTGCCGTCAACATCAAGAATCTCAAGATCATCAAGGAGGTTCAGGGAACGATTAGTCGAGAAGCGTTGGTCAAGAGCTATTCCTTACTTTGACGAACGCCGGTTGGGCAATACTACGTCGTTTTGAACTTTTACTGTCTGTATCTCAGCCATAGCATTCTCGAAGAAGTATCAACTTTGAAGGCCTCCTTGCAACAACGATAAAACGATGGACGACGACACCAGCTGCGCGGCTAGTTCAGGGGCAACCAAGAGCCCTTTGCACCATGGATAATACTATGCGTCGCCAAATACTCTATAAGCTCTATCGAGTGCGAGCCTTATTTTGCTAAGCTATCGTACCTCATTTCTATATACAAAGTGGCCCAGCTTCGGATGTGCTACATACCGCAACCGTGCGATTCTAGGACGCTCCGGGGCGCTTGAAAGTCAAAACTTTCTGATCGACCAGGATTGAAGGATAGACTGAGAATTCAAGCTCTTTGACGAACCATTTGGTCTCAGTTGCGGGCCAGCTCTTAACTTTAACTAACAGAGCAGGATAGATCTCAAAAGTTCCAGAGAGAATATCAGATATTGTTAGACGCCGCAGGATCACACAGAGCATAATTTCCTTCATATTCGTTGTTCTTAAGTCGAATACATTTACTCGAGAGCTAATTGAGCCACGCTCGTCGAGATCGCGCTTTTTGGTGATAGTTGAGGGGTTGAAGGGAATGGACCGCATTATCGGCTTAAAATACTGTTTCAACGCATAAAAAGCGCGTTACTTGTATAAATTTCATCATAAGATATCAGTTGAGAGTGATGTTGTATGCCAGACACTTTGTGAATACTGGTGATGGTTCGAGTAGTGTTTCATAGACTTGTTGTAATATACAATGCTGATGTAACTAAGACCTGAAGATGACAGCCATGGTGACTTGATGCCCTGATGTGTGCAAAGCAGATCCAATCTAATGTTTCAGATGTGGTTTTTGTGTTAGCTTCTGCGTCATACATTAGATGTACCTAGAAGCTTAACTCTGGATTTGCGTCGTTACCGAAAGGTTAGGGTAGACTGCATCCGTAAAGGGAACCAATGTCTAGACTTTCTGGCCTCCAAAAACGGACGTATCTACTAATTTAGTTAGAGAAGCCATGTGATAATTTACCAAATCTAGCATGTCTGCTGAAAGGACTTTTGTCGCGTTGTTGAAAGTCCAAGTATCCATTTTAGGTTTAATGCATGGTGTTGTACGACCAATCGTTGGAATGTAAGCTTTATTACCACTCAAATCAGGGGCCATATCGAAAACAAATAAACGAACCAACGGATACTGGCATATTCCAACGACGGAAACTCTAGCATATTATCCCCTCTCACAAGGAAAACTAATTAACTTGCCCCATCGCTAGGACAAGCAAGACAACCTCGGGATTACTGTACAACCTGTGGGGTTAAGTGACAAGGATTCTCCATCTCACCAGAATGGACTAAACCACCATTGGCAGTTCCCGATCCTAAAACGAAGACCCATGCGTTAAACCTGGTCAATTTCAAGAGGTTGGTTCAATAAGAGATGAGATAAATACCCCGATATCCTGTGATTGACCCGACCCATTCTTACAGTTCAACCTTTCTTTGTCAACCTCTCTTCCATCCTCACAATGCGTCTCTTCGCTCTCTCTGCGGCCTTCTTGGCTGTCAGCACTCTCGCTCAAAAGAATGGGAAAAAGCCGGAATGCGCTGACGGACTGTACATGATCGCTGCACGGGGTACGGGCGAGGACAAGGGAACCGGAGTTATCGGGGAAATTGCCAAGGACGTTGCGAAACGCGTCAATGGCTCCATCGTCAGTGCCCTCGACTATCCCGCCAGCCTCCAGGATCCGGATTATGAGGATTCAGAAGCTGCTGGCGTCAAGGCCTTGTCGACCGCCCTCGACGACTACCACAGCTCATGTCCCGATGGCAAAGTTGCCGTCTTTGGCTATTCCCAGGGCGGCCAAGTCGCAAGTGACGTCTTCTGCGGCGGAAGTGGTGGAAGCTTCCCAGACAACAAGCCCTTGGCTATGAAGCTCGTCGAGGACAGCGGTGAGTATCCCTGCAGGCCTCGACGCTGACTGCAGATGGATGCTAAATGAAGTAGTTGTTGCGGTCATCATGTTTGGCGACCCGAGCCACGTGGCCAACGTGTCGTACGACAAGGGCGATAGCATTAACAATGGAGTGAGTCTACAGTGCTGTGACACCGACTTGGACTCTAACTGTCTGCAGATCTTCCGGCGTAACGATACAAAGTTGTGCGAGGAAAACTACAGCGACATCATCCGCTCCTACTGCGACACAGGAGATACGTACTGCGACAGGGGTAACGACACCGAGGTCCACGGGAGCTACTTCAAGAAGTATGGCAAGGAGGTTGCCGACTTCGTCGTGGATCGGTATGAGAGCGCCAAGAGTGAGAGTACTGCGACAGAAACTAGCACGGCGACTGCTACAACTGCAACAACTGGTTCTGCAACTGCTGGTGATCAAACGACGACAACTACAGCTGCTGCTCCGGGCAACAATGCTGCGGCTGGGTTGAACCCTGTTCTTGCATTGGCCATGGTTCCATTGATTCTGGCTATCTTTGAGTTTCTTTACTAGAATTGGATGCCTCGGATATTTGCGGAAGTCTCAGCCCAAGCTTTTCTTTCCGACTCGATAGATTGGCGTTAGAGCCGTTCGTTATTGAAAAATACTCATATATGACCGTTTGCCTCTCAGTTTTGACTAAACAATGAAATCTAGCTTGATGTGTCAGATACTGAAGCATGCTGGGCTGGTATTTGAGTTTTCTAGATAGCTAAAGGATATCTTTAAACTCAAAACCTATACTTAGGGTATTCTTTCATGCAGAAGTCGAAAAGTCTCATGATGAGAGAAATTCAACATTAAGCTGCAAATTATATGGTACCGACTGGTGATATTGGCTTGCCTTTTGTATTTGAATCTCACCATATCATCACGTGTTCGTCGCTCAGGTTGTCAGTCAGCGAATAACCAACTTACCAGCTCATAGCCCTCAACTACAACATCACCAATTATGGCAACCTTTGACCCCCCATTTCAGCTTGCGGTTCTCTGCGCCAAATGCAAAGCTCTTGAGATCAACCAAGACTCCCTGTATAACTCAGCTCTCATTGATACAGAGACAGAGTGGGAGATAGCCCTCGACTGGGAACTATGCGGTCTTTGGTTGCAAATTGAAGACAAATACGAAAACATGAAAAGGTTTTGCGACTTATGTCGTTACTTGAGTAAGGTATTGGAACATTGGGAATTTTGGCAAGATAACCGCGGTCAACTTCGGAGCCAAACGGCCCATGTTTTCATTATCCTATATGATTCGACGGACTGGAAACAACAACATAAGACTGGATTATCTGCGAGTAAAGACAGTTCACGATGGTGAGTCGGTAATCTCGATATAATGGCCCCTTAACTGATACACACAGGTGTTGATAGTACTTCAAGGACCAGACTTATCGACTGTCCAATTTCCGCCGCCAATAACCTTGGCCATCTCCAAAGCATGTCAATCAATCTCGCAGACCCTTTGACACTTCTCGATCCCGAACCTCTTGATTGGATCAAAAAACGTGTTGAGTCATGCGCTCAGAATCATGTTCACATACAAGCACAGCCTGGATTCGTGCCCGATCGACTGATCAAAGTTGACGAAGATGAGCTGCGTCTCATTCTCACCAAGGACGAAACCAGCCCGCTATCCCATGTATGTCCTAGAATGGAGCAACCCAACTATACAGCCCTGACATATTGGTGGGGACCGTATCCATACTCAGAAAAAACAATTAAAAACGACAAGGAGCAACTTACAATACCACCTATGCAAGATTCCATGGGATAAACTACCACAAGTTGCAAAGGATGCTATTACAACCACCAAGGCGTTTGGAATCTACTACCTGTGGATAGATGTACTATGTATCCTGCAAGATGTGGAATCTGATTGGAACTGTCAATGCACACAGATGGACAATATAGACGGCAACGCATATCTAACAATTGGATCTCCATCATCCACAAACTGTGAGGGGGGTTTCATTTATATCAAGGACAAAATTAGTGTAGTTCAGTTACATGCTTCTGAGTCTTCTTCGAAGCCCATATCTTATCTGCAACTGACTTTGGCGGGCAAAAGAGACTTTGAGCCCTGAACGTTGATAAAGGACACATACTTCCATATCATAAGGGTTATAGTCAACTCCTCACAGCTGCCTATCGAAAGGGATCTCTATCGGACTCTTTCTTGGGCCATCCATTCCGGTCATGTAAGAAACAGTGTGACAGATCATTTGGGAAGCTCGAACGACCCTCTCATTACATTGCTCCGTCTTGGAGCTAGGCTAGTCGATCCTGGATTTTGCATTATCAGATGAACGCTGCCTTTTTTTGAACGCCTCGAGCCAAATTACATTGAAACTGTCCGGAGCGAGTCCTCTGAACTCTGACTTTGCGTGACAAATACCTGACAGGCATCAGACCAGATTGCACACTTGATGGGCTTTTCGATGATTCGAGCAGGCCGGTTGCACAAATGAGCTTTCTCCTAATATGAAGTTCAGTAAAGTGCCATGTTACGATAAGGATGCACAAACTCGGCCAGAGGAGCAGCAAGAAAGCCAGTCCTGCCTTTCAACAGTCTCCATGCAAGATAAAAGCGGTCCATATTCTGGAATCGAATCGCCCAAACAAGCTGTAAAAGACGAAAAATATGAACTACTGTGAAGACAGTTCGAAGAAAGCTGATGCTGGGCACCAACGACTGGCTTATGGGCTTATCATGCACCCAACAAAGACACTGGGAGAGTGTTACCGAGCAGGAACTTTTACGTCAAGCGCATTGGAGCTTGGTGGACTTGGCTTTTTTCAAACTTGTGAGATGAAGACGGTTCGGTTGGTTTAGGTTTGACCCAGGTGGATGCTTAGGGAGGAAGCCGTACAGAGGATGAGTTTCGAAATATGGTGGGGATTACCATTTAATAATTTTGAGGTCGAGGTTTAGACGTCAATAAATGCCTCTCTTCTAGAAGGTCTCTATGTATATGCATACGGGGTAATTGTTTTGGTTGTCGTGGTCCTACCTAACCCAGCTGTGGTCCGATGATTAGTATGTTGAATAGGGGTATGCAGCACAACGCGAGGACAAGACGAACCATGGGATTGTACAACATGGGATAAAGTACTGCTTCGGGGAATTGATAATGTTTCTGGTAATGCCGTGGCCTTCCTCGTCGTGGAGCCGAGTGATCTGCACCACCTGCAGACCATCAGCAGGAATTCCGTCGTTCGCCCCCGATATCCTGAAATGATTCTTCGCTTGAAGGCTCCTGCGGTCCTGCAGACTGCTCGGCCGGGTCTGAAGCTGCGTAGTTTATTCGGATGGAGATTACGGTTCAAGTCGAAACTTGCCCCTAAAGTGTTCCGGCGCGTAAGGTGCTCTTCGTGGTCATCGGTGTCGGTCCAGCCATTACTTCTGACGCTACCTCAGCTAGTAGTGCCTTTCTGTTGACCGAAGAAGAAGCCTTTCACCTGCGCGTTGGAAACTGAAAGCGATTCGAGGAAATCAGAGGCTTGTCGTGTATTTTTGAAGATTGCTGCAGAGAACTGAAGGCCTAGGCTTCGAATCGAAGGTCGAGTATGCGAGGTCATGCAGAGGAGGTGTGCCTCGAAATGGGGTTGATTTTGGTGGCACTGGGGCCTGAGTTCTTGCGCTGACGACATCAACGGTGCGGGAGCCTGTTCTTTTCAAATCGTTGGGTCAGAAAGCATCCTAAGTAGATTTGGACACGCAAAGCCTAGAAAATAGAAAACCCTATTTTTTTTTGCTGGACATGCCTTGGGCTGCGCAAAATCAAAACTGGTCTGGACTCGGATGCAGGGAACAAAGGAGAAACAAGTAGATGCACAACACAATGCAGCCGAGTGATAAGGACAGGAAGCAGTCGCCTGTTAAGGTAGTAGCCTGTTCATAATAAGCGAGAAACAAAAGCGATTGTAGTTTGCTCGTAATAAACGAGTGACAATAGACAAACAGGCGCAGGGCCGTGTGCCCAGAGAGACCCAGTGCCTTAGGCTTCTTTTCCCCTGACGGTGGGAAAACCTAGGGCTTCCCGTGTTACCTTCCTTTCCATAAAACCCCTCTCGTTTTGATCCTCCTCCCACTTTTCTTCCACCTTACAACCACCACCACAAACTGGCATCGCCTTTTCCGCCATCCAACCACAACCGCCCGGTATCGGGACATCACATTTCATGAGCATGCGACAGTCTCCAAGCTCGATACTGGGCGGACCTCATCCGGTGCACCGATGGCCGCAACAAAGGTAAGGACGCTCTCCTCTCTTCTCAACTTGGACGGAACTGACTCTTTCGCAGCCCATAATCGCTCACAACTGGCCATCGGTGCACCTTTCAAACGTCTACGCACTATTCAGTAAGTGTTATACTCCTGATACATCTAGTATAGTCACTGACCTCTCTAGCAAGATGACCAAATGAAGGGGTGTTCATTTTTTGGTTCTGGGGGGATTCTATATCCGAAGTTTGAGGGCGGACAGGGCGACTTTCACTCTCACATCGCATATGCCCTGTTCGCCCTCCCTTTTATTAAAGCGTGGCCAGAGGTAAGAAGACACGCATTGCTGCATGGTTTCACTTATGGCTAACATCGTTTGAGGGCAGGTCAACGGGGCACTCACATGCGGGGTGATATCTCATGTTTTCTTCTCTCCGACCGCCCATCTTCTCACACCAAGGATACGATGGTCGCGTGGTACAAGCCTGGTCCAGCTTCCCACCAAACACTACACACTCATCAGCTGCCAGTATGGTCAATATTGGAAGTTCGAGACCACCCAAATTGGAATGGCATCAACTACAGCAGAACACTCTTTCAATTGAGCTATTTGGTGAGATCCCCCTAGCGAAGGACCAGCTATTTGTGTTCGAGGCCAGTCAAGGTTGGGTGGAAAGGCGAACATTCAGCTACAAGGCTCAACTGCAAATAACACATCGAGATCACGGCCGATTGAGACCAACAAGTTCGCCAGTGTTTACGTCCAAAGTCGATTGCAAGGTGTTTGGTGTTTGAGGAAATATGTCCCTTGGGAATTGTCCAGTGGTTGGATGGAACAGTCTTGGATTTCCAGCGATGCCCTCAAATGGTGAAAAAGGAGGAGAAACATCAGTCTACGTCAGCAGTTTCAAACAACACACACAACATGCCCAAAGCCCAACGTGCCAATTCTTATCTTAGTGTTACAGCTTTATCTTGCCGACTTCTCTTATCGACATTGCCGTCTCAGCCAGAGATTATTCACCTTAGAGACCTACTGCCTCCACTAGGAGATTGCTGTTACTTTCTCAAGTTGTGAGTGGCTCACTTGGCCAAAGGATATTGTTCTGGTATCTCAGTGGGGCGGATCAGGGTTCCAGGCGCCACGGCATAGCACGATGGCGTCGAGCATGAGGCTTCTCTTAATTTCATGTAATACACCTGTCTACTCAGTTTGTCAGAGTCTTCTGTAAAACCGTGACAGTGAATATGTATCATCAGCTAGCAGTAACTTTTGTGATATTTGGCAATCGATCAGGGACAATCGAACGGAGATCGCGAGTCAAATAGTATTGGTATTGGTCTCCATAATCAGCAAACAACAGCCTTTGTCATTTTTGTTCACAATTCTCGCCGTGAGATTTACTCCTTGCGCATTGCCCAATGTCCCACGCTCGTCAATTCGAAGCCTTATGATGATAAACAACAGATGAGGTGAAGTTGTTAGGATGTCTAATTGGAGCTTAGACCGTTTACCAGTCCATGGATGCTCAGCCCTTACTGACGGGAGTAAAATGTTGCGCAATGCTAGTTAATGACTGTTAAGAATACCTAAAGTTACAGGTAAAATCAGGTAAGATTTAAGTAGTTCTTACTACGCTATTCTTGGTTTTTCGTAAAAATGTGCCCTACCAGCCTTAAGAAAACAAGCTATTCCGCTTCTGGTGCGATGCTGCGCTCTCGTCACGTATTCATCAGGAGATGGCTTCCGTCAAACAAAATATATAAACTATCAGCCTCGCACATCTTATACATTCATTCACACGATCCATAAACTATTGACGACACCAAAACTTCAGTATCACTTCTTCAAGCCGCAACAATGGGACACTCCCAATCCATACCAGCACCCGAAATGCCGGCCAAGGCTATCCAACAAGGCATCCCTAACACCCTACGCGCCTCATTCAAGAAGGCCTTTTCGCGCAAAATCGTTGTTTGCTTCGGAGAGCCTGATAAGGAGCCCATCTATTCCGTCAGCTTCCCAACTGCCTGGTACGGACAAGTGCTCTTACACGATGGCCCCGACACAGAGTCTCCTCTCCTCGCTGGCGCTGAGCCTGAAGGCAAATGGGGCGTTAGCTACGACGTTCTCCTACCCTCTCTTCCTGGACAAGAATCATCAGGCAAAGAAATCCTCCGCCGCAAGAACACAATGAAGTATCGATATTGGTTCGGCATGCAAGTCGGTCAAGGCGCAGACCAACATGTCGAAAGATTCGAATGGCGAAGCTCTCACGGTAGTGAAGTCAAGAGCGTTGGAGAGTCTAGATTTGGCTGGAAGCTTGTCCGTTGGGGCCGCGGTGCCGAAGAACCTGACGACAGCAACCCCAACGATGAGCCAGATCGGGCAGATGGGTTTACAAGCGATGGTCACGAGGTTGTGGCTGTGTGGGCTGAAAGCGGCTCTTTGACAAGTGTGCATAAGGTTGGAACTTTTCAACTCATTGGTAGTGGTGCCACGGATGAATTGGGGACGCAGTGGAAGATCATGGCGCTTTTGACTTGTATGTGTTTCTGGCAGACAATGATGCGTGACGCTACTACTTAGTTTGGACCATGACTATTGCACAAAGGAATTATTGACGAATTTTAAGAGTATTTAATCTGGAGTTTTGAGATATCCTATAGCAGATAGTGTTCTAAGCAAGAGACCAATTTCGAACTAGTCACCATCAACCATATATGAAACATGTTATTTATTATTGAGGATAGTCGTATGATAAATCTTGTTCGCTCATATTTTCCAATAATTCTGAGTCTCGACTTGAATTTCAGACTAGGGTCTGCATGCTGTGCCTTACACCAAACTCAGAGGGGAACTCGCCGGTGTTGGGAACTAGAATAAGTAGACTTGGAAATTGTTGGTTCAAAATACAATGTGATATGTAATGTCTCAGCCCCAAATCACACATAATTGTCTGGGAGTTCGCGCCGTCTATCCGCAGTCGAAGAGGCAGCCGATGATTCTCTGAATCTTCATGATTGAAGAACTATATAAACACCAATCCGCCACTGATACCTTAACTACCACTACCACGATAAAAAATCAATTTTATTATATTAAACTCATAATACTTCGTTCAAGATGCCCACTTCCACGGAATACTTCGGTATAACCGCCACCAATCTTGGCCCCCTTACCACAACATATACGCCCCCGCCAGCCTGCGTCACTGCAACAACCGACCATCTCGTCTACGGCCTTAAAAGCTCCCTAGGATATGTGTTTGGTGCTCCCAAATGTGAAGGAGATCCTTATGGAAAATGCCTTCCCTCCGGGTCTGCCGTAGATGAGATAGCTAGCAACTGGGAAACTCGAAAGTCTGGCCAAGGCACCGACCCTTATCACTCTCCCGGCCTATACTGCCCTCACGGTTGGACTACCGCTGGAGTGCTTGCTCATGGCGACAAGACTGGCTCTGAGGTGAGAAGTGGCGTTTTCACCAGCACAACTAGATACAACATATCAGAGCCTATGAATTTGCGTCCGGATGACAGGTGGCTTAAAATGTTGGAACCTGCTGAAACCCTGGTGTGGTGTTGTCCAAGGTAATGTCTCTCCTGCAATTTATCTTACTGCAATACTGACCACAAAACTTGCAGTGGTTGGACTAGTCTTATGTTCGGGCTCTGCAGATCCTCCATTACACCTTTTCTTTCAGCCACCTACAGCGATGCCTGCTATCACCAGATTCCCAATACTGCCTTCGTCACAGTTCACACCGTCGAGGGTGAACGCGTGTCTGATACAAACGGGGTTATCTCCGCGAGGCCTTACACAGACTTTACCGAAAGCACAGTCCCAATGACAGATAAGTGGGCTGATCCCACCATGATTGCTTCATTGGTTCTTGCTAGGCAATTACCTGTTGTTGAGCTGGTCTACAAAGCAGAGGATGCTGAGGCTGCCAAGAATGATTCCAAGGATAATAATGATAAGGCCGGTGGAAAGGATGACGACAATGGCAATGCAGCTTCGACTCTATCGAAAATTGGAGGAGTTGCTCCAGTGGTCGCGTTGGTGGCTGGACTTCTTACAGAGGCTGGTCTTTTGATGCCCTGGTGAGTTGCACATTATGTGAGAAGGTGATCTGTTCAGGTGTACTTTCATCAGTGAAGAAAGGGAATTTTCCTTTATGTCACTTCGTATGTTGAGCTTGAATTTTCGTACGTACTAATCTCTTATATGTATAGTATCTGAATTGAACATTTCCTCAATTTCCTTTTCGCGCATAGAGACGTGCTTGCTCGCCATTCGTGAAACATTTAACAGGTACTATTAGGACTACATGGTAACACACGTTAAGGCTTGTATTCCGGACATAGTACTCATGGAAATTACACGCTAATACTCGTTGCGATAACTGGTCTAGCATCTATGCGCTTCGTATCTCAGGCGCAGAGTTCACTTGGGTGTGCACAGCACAGATGCGGCAAGAGTTGATTCCCGAAGATGCTGGCAAAATATATTGAACATGTTCATCCAGTATTTCTACGTACTGAAGTAGATGGCTAGTCCAATGTCCTAGATAAACAGCCTGTCGAGCGAGAAAGGAGTGAAGGTTGCCGCTGCAAAGCTGACACTGCCCAATTGTAATAATAATTCCAGATGTGAATACCGTAGTATCGGCTTCATATGTAGTAAGAAAGTCGTTTGAGATAGTGGGCTTGGAGCTGCATCACAAGTCTTGACAGGGGATGCCGTATCGACGCAGGAGTTAAGGTACAGAAGACTACTGAAAGACATCGCATACCCATACCCCTTAAATATAGTTCCTCAAGTTACGTAAATCGACGTGGCTTTCTAGACATTATGCATGGAGATAGTGTTCCTTTCCCGAGTTCTCTCCTTGGGTTCTGCCTCCAACACCTCATCCTCACAGCAAACTCTTGGAATGACACTCACGCCCCCTGAGCCTGTCAACTCGTGGCCATACCCATATGTAACTGAAAGCAAATTATCATTGAACTTTTCCTGTGGTAGATCATGCGGCTATGGCTGAATGGTGTCCCCCATCCCATACCCAGTCTCAGAAAGCGGCGTTGGTGTAGACAACACAGCGTAGTTACCGACAAAATTTATTATTTTTACTGTCGTAATCTACCGCAAACCGTTTCTTATATGTCTTTTCAATCTTCATAGAGTATTTGAGTGCCTCAGAAATTCGGCAGCCAGTTCGTGGCCGTCCACGCGTTGGGAGTCGTGACGGGAAGGAGACAACCCCGTGCCTTCCCCCTGGGCCAGCGTATCCCATGGCACCTCACACCCGCACTCCTTCCTTCCTGATTTACGTCTTCGTGACCGACCATAAAACTCGCTCCCCTCATCGTCCGAGTCTTTTATTCTTCTCTTCTTCTTTTTCATCCCACTCATTCATGTTCATCCCAGTCTTGTATCCCCAGCGCTCTCATGTATTTGCCCTACTTGTACTTTGCTTTCTTCAGCGCTTTCATCATCACATGCAGCGTCATCATTTCATGTTCAGCCCAATCTTGTACACTCCTTTCCCCCAGTACCCTCATGTATTCACCCATCTTGTATCCACCTTGAAACTCAGATTTGTTGACCTTTGGTCGATGATCATCACAGTCTCTCTCACGCCCCTGCAAAGACGGACAGTCCATTCAATGCCTGTTTCGAATCCACCAGGGGCAAGAACAAACTCACTTGTCCGCTACCGCAGTGACCCAGGAAACTGCTGCGGTGCACTAGTGACTGGCAGGGCCTCGGTGCCCCTTTCTATGCCTTTCACTTCATGACAATGCCGCCAACTGGCACTCCAGCGAAAGCTGGCGCTGAAAAAATTTCCCCCGTGATGCCACTATGAAGTCCACTCCAATCGTGAACCTCGAATCAAATGTGTGTGCTGCCACTTCCAGGCTCAGTTGCTTCCATAGTAATGTCTAAATATGCTTTGAGAACTCCATTGTAGACTGTCCATCATTGCCTGTGACTTGTTCCTCAGTGCCGAGTGATAAGTTTGGCATCCCTCGTGATTCTAATGTGCGAAATGTTAATGAATGTTGTGCCGCTGAGAGATTAGGATTAAAACAAAAGCCTTACCTTGCCCATCCGACATAGTCCCAGCTTGAATGGTGCAGGCTGGAACGGTTTTCCATCAGCCGCAAGATTCATTAAAGCTTAGGTAGCTTGGAGCTCTCTATTCTGCAAAGCACATGCGACTGGCGAGATAAGGAAAGGAGGAATTGGAGGGAGCTGTGGAAGGCACGAACTTATACCTCCCACAAGTGGGTCGAGCTGCGTGGGACTACGCGTGAGGCTATTTTTGATAGCCTGAAGAATGCGTAACTCGGTTTGTGAGGAGATTTCTTCGAAACTTTGACGGAATCCGGTTCAGTTGCGGAAGTAAGATCTGAAAGGCATGTGGCTTCGTACAGATTGAAGAAGTCGCTGCCATTTCCGATAGAGTTTCGCGCAAACACTGGATCATGATGACATTTTCGGCTCGGGTTTGGGACGATGAATATAAATGACGATTGGCTGTTACTCTTGACTGTTGAGTACCTACGCAGACTGTGAAGCAAGCACTGAAATGAGGATGGTGTCGCGTCGGTTGACAAGCTTCGACACTGCCTCAGATCTTTACCCAAACATCATTTTTCTTCGTACTGTAAGTAGTACTTTTGTGTTGATATAGTACAACGGGCGCGCCGCTTCTGTGCCTGTTGGCTCCGCGCAAGCTCCCGACGCCGGGCGTCGATAGACACAGGAAGAAGACAAAAGCGAAAATGAAGACTAGAATTTACGAGCTGAATATGAAGAAAACTCCGAACAGTATTCACGATGGCATTACCATGTTCAGAGGCAGATATCATCGAATTCGGTGCACGCGACCGGGGCGTTGGCGATCAATCACATTGTGGGCGGTTTGCACGTTAACATATGCTCATCAATTAGATAAGAAACTGCAAGCACTTGGTAACATGCCATGATGTTCCCGTTTCCAACCAACCTCTGCTCCTCTTCAACAGCCCATACCAAGAGGCTGAATCGCAGCTTTTGTGAAATTCGGTAGTTCTTCAATGCTCAATTGGGATATCCGACTTGCGACGACCAGGCGAGAACCTCAAATGATGTTGTCCAAGTCCTTGTCGTGCTATGGCTTGGGAGTCACAGTAACCAGTATACCAGACTCCAGGGGTACATGACCTTCTACTACCACGATAGCGACAACAGGTATCGTCCAGATGGAGTTCTCCATCATAGCAGTATCGGGGATTTGGTCTATGATTTCCATCAACTTGGCCGGGTCTCCATCAGATTAGATGTATGTAATTCTTACCTTGGTAATCACACCTTAACGGCGCTTCTTTTGACCTTTATAAGTAAGATCAGAAGGCACCCTTACAGTTCGTCGTTTGCCGATTGATGCGGGATCAACTTCTACAGCGCGCGGCGCATACATTGACGTGGACGAAGAGCGAAACACGCGTACACCCTTTGGAGGCTTCTTCTTTCTGCCTCCGCACATTATGATTATTATAGCAAGAGTATTAGTGTAGAAAATATGCTGGTGTGTAAGCGATGTCTTGGGGGGCAGAACAGGCGGTTTCGAATTTGAAGAAGGGGTTTGGTCGTTGAAGGTGAGATTCGAGGGGCTCAAAGCGTGCAGTGTTCCGTTTCAAACCAGAAATAATATTGCCTCCTGATATGTTTTAGATCGTTTAAATATCCACGCAAAACTCTCATTTTCACATATAAGGATGGCTGAAACTTTAAACCTCTTTTCCAGCATTATCTGCATATAAAGTTATCTGCCAATGGGATCTCACCTGGTTCGTGACTTAACTACTCTAGGCAGAAGGACTACTGGTCAATTAACTTTACATCTTTAATATTTTAACATAGGCCACTTATTCTATCAAAGCAGAGGATGTTAGGGCACATCAATGTAGTAGTGTTGATGACAACTGATAACTATGTCGTTGTCAAAGCTAACAGATAACAAATCTTCAATCTTAGATGGTTATCGTTACCCTCATCATCGACTAATGCAAGACTTGAATTTCTAGACCAGTTCCGAGTCTAGTGTGGATGTCGCAACAACCCAGTTGATGTTCATTGGCGCGAACCCCTCAATCATGTTATCATCATCACAACATTTTGGAGAACTTTGATGAATATCCGTAAATTCTTACCTCTTATGGTTCTATGGCCGTGTAACTTTTCCGTTTGCGTTAAGCAATGGCTCTAGATAGTGGAGAACCCATTATAAAGTGTGCTGTATTATTTGCCCTCTTTGGGTTTGGTTTCAATTGCAACTTTGCAAGTATAAGAGGTCTCTTTCCGTATCAAACTTTCCAAATCCCCCTATCCACAATATTCTGTGAATTATCTATCAACTGTCTTCTGATAAACTCGCCGTCTCCATCTGCAGTCAGCTTTCCAATGTCTTCAACAACACAGAAAGCACTGATCATCGACATCGATGCTCAGACAAGAACCAAACCCTCCTCTTTCGCCGAAAAGGAACGTGGCAACGCAACTTGGCATACACTCTTGTCATCACCCGGAACCAGTAGCACCTCACTCACAGGAGGCATCGCTACATGTCCTGCCTACGGAACACTGGCACTTCATCGTCACAAACAAGCAGAAATCTACTATATCTTATCCGGCACAGGAGAAGTAGAAGTCGAGGGAGAAAGATATCCAGTTTCCAAGAATAACCTTGTCTGGATACCAGGAGACGCAGAGCATGGAGTGTTCTGTCACGGCAACGAGCTGAGCTGGCTTTACGTTTTCCCCGAGGATAGCTTTGATAATATTGTGTATCGGTTTACGAATGAGGTGAAAGACGTTGCCGGAAAGATAAAGTCTAAACTTTAGCAAGGGGCACGAAGATCGAGAGGTCAAGTGGGTTAGGAGATAACCGGACACCAAGAGCCTGTTCATATAAATAGTTAGCACTTATATCAATCATTATCCTTGACATCCTCGGATTTATATACCATCTACACTGCAAAAGCCAAAGCAGAGAAGCACGAGAGGATTCAAAGTTCCTGTCGTTATCCTTGGCATCCTTGAATTTGTATTTTCTATTCCGTAAAACCAACATAGAGAAGCGTAAGAGGACCTAAAGTACCAGGAACTTAATACCTAACTATAGCATGACACTGGTTAAGCAGAAATCTAATGCCTAGATACCCACGCACCACCACCGACGTATAAAAGACACAGGACAAAAAGATGACAGATTTAACTTAAAGAGGGACTCGACTCATCTGTTGATACTACCACTTCGCTAAGCGATTGTCTCAAACTTGACAGTGGTTGCAAAAAAATCCGGGAATACAGCAAGGATAGGTAAAGGTAACTCAAGGTCTTAGGGCGGCCTAGATGCCCAACAAGCTCTAGACATCTGGTTGTTTTCTAACCCACCTGCTTAATAACCTTTTATCTCTATAAAAACGCCCTAGATCGAGATAAGAAGAAGCATTATATAATAGATAAAAATTTCAAAAAATGGTGTTGTGGTTATGGTTGCTGGATGAGCGTAGGCCAAGCACTCAGTCGAGTTTGCGATTGATTAGTTGTTCAGGTAAAAAAAGTCGAGGGCGTCACGTGGCTTTCCGGCAAACAGTGGGTCCAGCCAATCTCCAGGCCTCCCGCCTCAAGCTTGACAACCTTGTACTTGGACGAAAACATCTAGATCGAAACAAAAAGAAGCGTTAGAGAAAAATCACCCAAAAATTATAACATCCTCCTGGTACGAGACTCGAACTCGTAACTTTCAGATTCACTTTATTGTAAAAGTCTGACACGCTAACCAATTGCGTCAACCAGGATAGGTATTTGATTGGTGAACTGACGATGAAATTGTCGATTATATTCGTAACCAGCTTCCGAAATACCCAAGCACATATTTAACAAAGCCTGACTACCCTCACTGGTTCTGATCTCTTTCTCACTATTCTTAGCTCTTCAGCTATCTAAAGTGTTTCGCTGCTCTTCTGTCTTTAAACTTGCAACTATTGATGGACCCTGCGGTCAATAATGAGGAGACTGGTTCTCTTTCTCGCTTGCCCAAACTTGTCCTAGATCTTTAAGAGAACAGTACTATGCATTCCAAACTACGCATGTTGTTCACTCTTAAATAACACGGGCTGAGATTAGAGAGCTTAACAAGGCTTATTAAACCGAAAAGGCAACTAATAAGGGTACTGTATGCGCGTCGTGTTGCTGTCCACTAAGCTACTGGATGTGTTCCAATCCTAGATCCTGTGGTCGAAACGAAGCTTACTAGGTATTTACAGCTATTACATTTAGGCAGCCAGGCAAGCATTTAAATTCTCTGGCCTTACTTAATATCTGGAGAGTAGGAAGAAGTAAGCGGCTTGAGATTAACCTTAATTGAAGTCCATGAGCATCGATTGGCTATGGGGCAGCGGACCGTTGCGGGAAACCACGTGGTGCATCGTGGACCGCACTCTCTTATCGGCCGTCGAGAAAGTTGTGCAGACAAGCTGACAGAATAATCAATACAGTAACAGGCTACGTGAAGTGAAAGAGTGATGATTATTTCTGTTATCCAAACGCTGTTTAGTTGTTTAGTATGTAGAGTATGCCGGTGATTTTCTGGCCCGCCTATCCACACAAGATTGCAAGCAATGTAGTCAGATATTAAAGAAAACCGTAAGTCATAAGATTTGATTCAGGAAAAAGCAAGCTGCAAAAAGAGAAGTCAAAGCCATCAAAGTCAAGTCAACGGTGTTGACGGTATATTCATTGTGGACTTATGCACCAGGCTACGACGGACAAGTGACGCTATGAACCCAGCAGAAGCTGATTTCAGCAGATCTTATCAAAGGTCAGTTTCTCCTTGAGGTACAAGTAGACTAGGAAATAACTTTGGCTGATACATCGAATTGTCATTGTTTTGGCGCGTAGCCTCAAAATATAGGCGAAACCAGTGGCTTGAGACGCAATGAGACAGACAGCCCTCAGAGTTGAGGGGAGGTTACTCACGAAAGGGAAGGAACAGCGAGGGGAAGGCCAGAGCATAAGCTTCTCCGGATGCTCCACGACTATTTCTGCAGAAAGAAAGAAAGCTGACGGTATGAATTGTGAGTTTGGTTCATGTCACCCTGCTATGTCACGAAGATAAATTGACCACTTGGAGGGAAATCGCAAGTCTTTGGGCTGCCACTTGGGGACGAATTTCAAGCCAAAATAAGGTCCAATGTCTCGTTCTCCCATTCGCAAAGAGAGAATGAACTTATTAACTGATATGGTTATATCTACAAGCTACTGCACGCCATCTCTTGACATTCCGACCGAATCTTATGCTTTATATGAACTTAACTTAACTCTGATAGCTCAGTCTCCATGTTTCCTGCTATAGTTTATGGACTGGCGAATGCAATGCCAAACAGTCTACAAAAATGAGAATCCATCCAAGAGTTGCGTATAGTAGATGTTGCTTCAGCCACTGGGTAACCAACGCGCCATCAGATTCCCTAATGCATAACGAAGATAACTTTGGTTGTGCTTGTGGCAATTGGTCGTCTGTGGATGATAACCTTACCCAGATGATCAAGGACATTGAAGCATGAGATATATACTCCAGATTCAGTTCTTACTCAATCATATCAAACACCCTATTGCAAGGGTGATGCTACTGAAGTAAGGGTGCAAAAGTCTAGCTTTCACCGCAAGACTCATTGGCAAATGACCCTTCTGTCATATCTACCACATACTCAGCTTCTCAGCACTTAATTTATGTCGAATCGGCCATCCATACGAGTCAAGGCTACAAGCGGCAAGTTACGACATTGTTGAATTAGATAGCCATGTCTTTGAGCTTATCAACTGGTTTAAGTCGATTGGCTTACCATGCCATGCCGCTCATATTCTTGGGGATATTGTCTCTGCACAATTCCATAAACTTCGACCAGGTTTCCAGCCGATGACTCAAATAATCACCAGTGCTTTATCAGAGCAGCCTGGTATCCTGTAAAGCACGGAGGACTTATCTGTATCGCCTGATCTTTCATTCCTGTATCCCAACTTTATCGGCTCAGAGATGTTTGATGCAGACGAGGGTTTGGAATCTTAGCCAGAATGGCTCAGGTGCATTTAGGTACAGATGCTTCTCTTTAATATTTTTGTATGAAATAATTGGATTAAGTTACCCGCAACCAAAAGTCCACTTTGTGAGTTGTCAGTGCACGATAAGTGCAGGTGAGCATGGAATTGTAGCTAAACAGGCAGCAGCCTCTAAACTCACGGATATATTCAATCCCGTCCCGCGATCTATTTTTGACCTTCCGAGCTTTCACCTTTCTCATGAGTTACATCACGATAGACTTTAGGCAAGTTATCCTAATCTTTAAACTTACCTGATTGCCATCCATCCATTCCCTCAAAATGGATCAACTAGCACCGGAGATCATATCCAATATTCTCTCGTACCTAGTACCAAAACGAGACTATTACCCCCATGACGAGTGTTTCGCTAAATCTGATGAACCCCCTCTCGCGCCTTTGGCAACTTTATGCCGCCTTTGGCAGCCTCTTGTTGAAGCTGAATTATTTCGCGAGATTCAACTGGACCAAGATACACTCTCGTCGGCAGTTGACATTCTCACCCCAAGACGTCTCTCTTACCTTCGTCAACTAAATTTAGACTTCAAATTTCCTGGTTGCGAATCTTGTCCAATACCAGACGAAAGATGGCATAATCCACCCGAGTTTGACTCGGTTGCCGTACAGCTCTTTGGCCTACTCGCTCAAATACCGTTGGATGAGGAGCCGTTGCTTAACCTTGACATGAGGATTCCTTTTACAAAGAATTATGCCAAATGCGAAGGCGATCATATCAAGGCAGGTCATGCCAGTAGCCTGCTCGATCAAACTCAGTCCGACGTCACAAAAGCACAATCACGTCTTCCGGAACTGCCAATGGTTCGGTCTTTTTACGCAAACGATTGTTCCCGTCGCTTTGTCTATTCTCCACGCTCTTTTTGCTTGATGGCTACCAAGATGCCTAGGCTCAGAGAACTGACTTTGGGCCTGTGCCACTCTCTGACGTTGAATCCTTTGATAGGCCAGAGGGATGGTAAGTTAGGGAGATTCGTCCACATGATATTGGGCTAAAGCATTCCCTAAGACTCTCCTTAGTTTATGCAGGCCTTAGGATGTCATGGTACGAACTAATGTGAAAATCAGTTTTCTAACGCAACTTCTCTTTAGAACTTGTACAATCACTCGCCAATTTGCCTTCGTCTATTCACTATTTCCATCTCGAATACTTTGAGCGCATATCCATCAACAATGACTCGGAGATTCCTGTTGATCAAGACGAAGATATCTTGACTCGCGAGCTACGTCGATTCTCTCAGCGAAAGGGTCTGAAAGATTTCTCCTTTGTAGGAAGCGTGGAATCTACTCTTTTCTGGCCCCCAGACTCAGACACAACCGAAGCTCGTTCCTGGCCAGGCCTCAAGTCTTTCACTATCAAGCCATACGATGTTTCACCCTCTGGAAAGCGGCTTGTTGTCCGCAAGGGATGGTGGGACGCACCTGGAGCGGGGGATTCGCGTCGAAAGTATCCGGAAGATGGTCCAATGAACGAATTCTTCTTGGCAGCGGCGCGATGTGTAGCTAACATGCCCAAGGCTGAATATTTCTCTATTGAGCTTGATGATTCATGGTACACAAACCTCTGTTTTTGTACCGAGTTTCCAGAAAACCCATGTCTGTCGATTATGGGCACGAGAGGAGGTGGTCTTTCGCTTTATAAAGAGACTGTGGAGGAATGGCGCAAAACAGCAGGTGTTCACAATTTGAACTTTCGTATGCAGGTTGAAGATGAGGACAATGAGTTCATAGAAATAAGATAAAGATAGCTTGGCTAGATACGGTGTTTTAAAACAGAAAAAAGCAGATGGGTAGTCTCAACGTTATGCATTGACAATTTGACATCTATGTAGAGTTCAAAAAGCTAAAAGATAAGGATTTTCCTTATTGCATTAATCTCAATGAACTTGACCTAAGCATGAGGGCTCAGTCTTTAACAATATCTGTTAAGTAT
>JABCJY010000753.1:0-19245 GCA_013184415.1 Fusarium concolor
TACAGAAGCTTCTTTAGCAGCCTTGACTTCTGATTGGCCGTTTCGAACAAGGTTAATTGCTCTAAGCATATCTTCTTCTGTATAAGAAGGCATTGTGGGTCAAGATTGGATGAAAATCAGGGTATTATATCGACTTTTTGAGTAATTGAATTGATGAAGGTTATGGTGTTGAGGCCAAAAGCGGGGTGACCGGATCCAGGGGTGACCGGTTCCCGGTCCCGTGACTTATACTTAAAAAGATTTCATACTTAAATATTCTATATTCCATGCTTAATAATTATTTATACATTGGAATCAACAGCAATAACATTCAAGTTTCCATAACCTATTGCCATTTTCCAGTATACTCATCAATCAAGTTCGTCACCTCCTTAACATGCGAAACAAATGGTGCGTGGCCTGAATCAAGTGTCGCAACTTCCCACTTGACTCTTGTAGCATCCATCATCTTGTCCTGCCACGCGATAGGGATAGCGTTGTCCTGCGTGGACCTGACATACAGCCGTCTGCCGTCCCAAGTACTATCTTCCCAAGACTGTGGTGGACTCGGCGTCGAATACGCCGTCCAGGACTGTGTGCCCAATGTACGTAAGGCTTCTTGGACGCACGCCTTATCCTCAACACCATTGAAGAAAGTGTTTTCCGAGTTCTGGGTTGTCAGGACCAGGCCAGTTTTGGGATCGTCTAGAACGACAAAAGGCGCCAGTATATCACGGTTAGGAAACAGGTTTTGACCTGTGAATCCAAGAACACCGCATAAATATACCAAGCCCAACACCACGTTCTGCCCTTCTTTCCTCTCCCCCGGACCCAAGCCTTTGGTGGCAGCGCCCAGAACAACAGAGCCGTAAGAGTGCCCAATTACAATAACATTGTTCTTCTCCAGCTCAGGCAGAATAGCCTTCTCACGAGTAAAGGTCGCATCAACCTCGAGTGAGGGATAAGCGTAGTCCTTAGGAGAGATGGATGGTAGAGGGAGGCACTGCGTTGGGTATCCGAGCGACTTAAAAGCGTGAAGGAGCGGCTCATAGTGAGAAGGAAAGTGCCAGGACCCTGGGATGAGAACGATGGTTGGTTTATGCATAATGTGTTGATGGTAGGGTGCAAAGAGAGACTATAGATGGTAATGAGTTAAAACTTGAGGGATCTGAAAGCTTTGGGGGAATATTAGCTGTTTTATATACTTGACCAGGAAGACCGCACCAGATGTGCTGGCCAATCGCCTGGCCCCGATTTGCCAGGTAATTGTTGGCTTATTTTCCTGGCCTTTACCAATACCCATGTTCGCGGGTGATATTAGCAAACTTTGCCCGGTCAGACGTGGCTAAACTTAGGTCAGGACCAAGGCGAAATCATGTGGCGTAAATAGATGATGCCATCGGACTTTATTAGACGGAATAGTGGTGCATGTTGCGGACTTGATCAATGTTAGTGTTGGAGTCCACTTATATTGCATTATTCAAGTACCGGTTGCAACAGACACCCGGATAGTGGTGCTTGGCTGCAAAAAGATTTTGGTAGTTGGTATAGATTCACAGTATCGTTCTATTTAAAGGAGACTTCTGCCAGACAAGTAAACTTGGCAGCAACTTCCCAATATGTATTAGACTACAGTAGCTGGTGGCTTGGAAATAGCGCGTATACATGCTGTCAGAAATAGGGCTGATCCTGAAAAGCCTTGTGGCTTGTCATCGCGGATTTCAGCGCTAGAGTAGCGTTGAAAAAATAATTCAGCATCTTCCTATTTGGGAAGGTCGGGAAATGCCGTGTTTAGCGGTCATTCGTGTCCCTTGGCAGCCATTGCAGCTACTTCTCTGGCTGCCATGTATCGACCTTCATACTGCCGTGCAACTTGCCCCAGCCTCTGAGCCGTCTCCCCAATTGTCTCATTCGAAATGACCTTCGTAAACGCGCTGCTCAACTCTTCAAAAGTCCAGTCTGGTGCGGTCGCTTTATTAGGCCATATGCCAACGCCGACATACTCAGCTGTTGCGGCGTAGTTGTACGTGTCGAGCCATTTTGGCAGAATGACTTGAGGCACTCCGTAACTGAACAAGATTAGTAAAGAATAGACACGTCAGCGAGTACTTACAAAATCGCTTCATGGTAACAGTTTGCACCGCCGTGATGGACAGAAAGCTTAATATCTCCCGTTGCAAGTAACGCCACCGGATCAGCCTTAATCCACTGCTCAAGACGAAGCCGTCCATTAGCCACATACTCCTTGACAGGGTTTAAAATCTGTCATCGAAGTCACCCCTCTTCTTCATTTTCCACAAGATCTGATAGTCGGTCGTTTCGAGAATTTGGAGTAGTGCAGCCGCCATTGACTGTGCTTGAGTCTCGTCGAATCTAACGACGCTACCGAGGTTGACGAGTATAGTTGGCGCCTGTTTTAGCCATGCAGCCATATCTGCGTCTTGATCTGCCAGGGGTGCTGTCTCAAGAACTATGGGGCCAGTGTATTTGGCACCCTCGGGCACAACCATTGGAAGACTGGCTTCAGCAAGAGATGCCGAAAGCCAGGGCACATCAGGTCTATATTTGCCCACGAGGTCAATTGGCTTGCTGACTCCTTTGCTTCGCAAATAAGCTCTCTTTTCCTTCGCACTCGGAGCTACCAAAACACCATATATCATGCGTAATTGAAGGTAAATGTTGGTGAGGGTAAGTCTCCATGGCACGGGGAACGGATGCCCGGATCCAACCGGGGGATACTTCCAGAACATAGCACCCCATGGCTGCTTGTGTGGAAACGAGTCGATCAGAGTATTTGGACAGATCACAATATACATATATCTAGAATCCCGCACTGCTTCTATAGCTGGTCGAAAAGTTAGGTCGAGTACTACAACAGCTGGGTCAACTTGGGAGATCAACTCTGTGATGGTCTTATAAAGGTTCCAATGCTCCTCCGCAGTCCATGGAGACAACATAGTCTGAACATCGCTCATAAGCTTTTCGAGGCCCTTGGGACCAGGAGGAGCAGCAAGTCCATCAATGCCGCCATACTCGCGGTCCGTAACCTGTAGGATATCCGGTGGCGGCAGCTCGTGCCATGTGATAGGATTCTTGTCCGATGAAAGGCGTTCAACACTATGCTTTAGTTTTGTAAATGACGCGTAGTGAATATCCAGGGCTGGATATGTCGAGGACAGAACATGGCTGGTAGCTAGATGCACGTTGGCGAGGCCGCTGGCTGCGGTGGTCAGGAAAAGAACGACGTTTTTGCGGCCAAAGGTTAATGGTGGCAGTGGTTCCGAAGGGCGAGTGGTATACCAGAAGCTCAAGAGAGCTACTAGAACGGCGCCCATGATAATACCTCGTCTCAGCATGACACTGACTTATTGTGATATAATAAGAGATAATAGTCCAATTGTTATTTAATATCGTAAGTAATTCTGTAGGGTCAACGATGCAGGTTAGGTAGGTTAAGATGAAAAAAGAGGCTAAGCTAGAAGGCAAAAGAAATATATATAATTAAGGAGCCGAGCACGGGGTAAAGCAAGTCAGATATAGCGGTCATATATCATTTACGCAGCAAGGGTCACACGAATATTCCACTAAATTGGCTGAGGAGGAGCGGGGTCGCCGACCATTTAATTAGGGTACTTTGAAACTGATCTCAAAAAGTAGTTTCGCAGGATACAACGTAAGATGCAGTATGGAAGGCAGAAGCAAGGATAGACGCCTATCAGAGGCCTTACAGTAACCTTCTCCGTAGTTTTGGACCAGTTTGTGACTTGATGTAACTTTGCACACCTGGTCCTACCGATATTTTGTATGCTGACATATGCAGGTCAGAAAGACAGGGGTGACGATCCTCGTAATCGCAGGATATAGCCAGATTTGGGCTGCGTCATTTTTCGCTCCCAAGGTTACCTGAAGGTGTAGCCAATGCCCATGAAACAGCCCGGAACGAGGTGGCGTGTCGTCGTTCAATTAGCTTGGACATGGGGCACCATAATAACTCGAAAAATTAGCTGTGCCGCATGGCTCCTTTTTGCCTGGTTTTAGGCCACTAATTAGCCAAGAGAGAAATAGGAATCTGATATCGGCACTAAAAGTTGTAATTTCTTAGGAAAAAGGTATACACAGGGCGCAGCCAAACTTTTAAGCTAATACAGTAGTCTGACATCCCAAAGCACTGAAAGCAAAAGCAAGAAAAGAAATGCTATGGATAGTAGTCGGGGCTGCCTGAATACTAGAGGAAACTTAAATATGTATCGGTATGTAATAAATCTCTCAATCTTTTTAGTAAATTCAGTGGAAAGAAGAAGCTTCCAGACCTAGCTAATTGATCCGATTTCTAATACTATCTAAATCTCAGCTGACCTGGGTGTCTCAAAGCGAGAACAGCTTTATAAGTCAGGTCATGGAGATATGCCGGCCATTCACAGACCAGCTAGTCCATGTACCAAAAGATTTCTTTCCTTGATCTCATCCGCACGCTCCATCAGTTCATTGACGTCCCAATTGGTCCACAGAAACCTGCCCTTCAGACTATCTGCCTCCTTGGAAGAAATTAGCCAAACACAGTAGGATGCCGGGAGCCCTAAAACAAGTATTAGAATGGTATCCTATTAGGCACAGCAGAGAAACATACCGATATCATCCTGTGTATTGATATCGCCAGATTTTGCCTGCATGTCTGTTGCGATAGCTCCAGGGTTGATGTTGAAGACTCGTAGATGCGGATTCTCATGTTGAACATATTCCATGATCTTTGCGAAGCTCAGCTTTGAAGCTGAGTATGCTGAGTAGCCAGGGACATATGGTATGTGCCCAGCTCCAGATCCAATGTTAATGATGGTGTCACCCGCCTGACTCTGCTTCAGAAAAGTTTGAACGACATTAAGACCTCCCTTGACATTGATTTCAAAGGTCTTCCAGTAGTCAACGAGATCTGAGTCTAAAACAGACCGATGATCATCCAGGTAGCCAGCATTCTGGATTAGAATGTCAATGTGGCCAAATGCTTCAATAGCTAGCTTGAAAGCAGATGCAACAGCAGTCGCATCTGTAATATCGGCTTTGGCATAACGAACGATAGTTTCATGATTGGTAGATCCATGCAACTTCTTCATCTCGTTGGCGGCATCTTGCAAGGCTGATTCGGTTCTTCCAACAAGGAATACGCCTTTGGCCCCGGCTACAACGAAGGACTTGGCAATCTCTCGACCAATTCCTCGACCGCCACCAGTGATAAAGGCCACTTTTCCATTCAATGAGAGTTCGGGGTTCTTCTCGGAAATAGAAGGGTAGGAAGTATGGTGATAGGTTGGAACAAAGTTAAGAGTGAAAGTAGCCATGATGGTCAGGAGAGGTGAAGAGACTGAGTCAATTGCTGATAGAATGTTTGTTGGGTGCGAAAAAAGAGATGCACAGAGTGAAATAAGCCTCAATATATACCTTTTGATTTGGACTCCAGAGCTCAACTTTGCACGTCTTGTTATGGGCCTACGGGACTTACTTCCGCAGACTACTGGGACTTCCGCAATTGCTTGAACATGGTAGTATGGGCCTTTATGGGAAAAGTACCAGACTTTCCACCAAAGAGGTTAAGTATAAAGCCAGTATCCCACAGAGAATAGAGCGTATTTAAGCCATAACTCGGCATTATTGGCTATCGAGTTTTGAACCTGTTTGATTTAATTTGCCAAAATCCCAATAACTAGCGATTATGCTGATTGATGGGTTTAGCGGAGAAGTGGAAGCTAGCTAGAAGGCGGAAGACCCACTAGTTAGCGTGCGGAAGTTGATGATGATGAGAAGAGCGAATCAGAGTGTCTTATGAAGTGGAACTCTGGATGCTGACAGATCAACAACTTCCACTGACAAGCATAATTTTCACACTGGAACTTCCAACACGAAACAGCTCGCCATGCCGGCCCCTTATCGACAAGCATGTGCTGCCTGCATCAAGTCAAAGAGACGCTGTGACTTGGCCGTCCCTCAATGTTACCGTTGCCGGGTCCGATCGCTTGACTGCCGCTATCCAGTCCCCCACTCGTCACGACGCGCATTGGCATCAAACTCAAAGTCTCCTTCGGAATTAGCTCCGAGCACCCCGGCCGATTCATTTAACTTTGCATTATCTGTTACAGACCCCGTCGCGCTATTGAACAATGTCGACATTCCTGGAAATGAGACAAACACTCTCTTGCCGCCATTTCCAGACTATGACCTAGACTGGCAGGAAGCAATGACAAACATTGAAAACTTTGCGGTTCCAGACGTCTTGACCGTAGACGATTCATCTAGAAAGAGTGTTCTAGCAGGAGAGATATACCAGCATCGTATTGTTTACTGCGTTCAACGTTTCAAGTCATATCCTACGCTCCTGGTGCTTCATGGCCAGGTTCCGTTCATTCACAAAAGGTTACTTGAAAAACACCTACCAAAGCCACTGGGAGACATTCTGGGCCTTTGTGCACTTTACGAGAAGAAATCAGAAGTAAATCAACAGCTGGTTTATCGTACTATTCAGCAACATGCCGATCAGCTGGTTGCAATGGCGCAAATCGCAGACTCGGATATAAATCTCCTTGCGTCAGTTCAGGCTCTGATATTGTTGCAAATAATTCGTTTGCTTGACGGAGACATCCGCCAACGAGCCAATGCAGAAGATTTACAGCCCTTTTTGGTCACTAATGTCCATCATTTAGAGCAGCGGATGCATAGTGTTGAAGACCCAGGGCAAGGCACAGCTGCTCTACTCAAAACCCACAAGTCTGATGCTTGGGAAACTTGGCTTCTAGCCGAGAGTATTCGACGAACAGTCATTATGGGCCATTCCCTTCATGGATTGTACTTCTTTCTCAAAAATGGCTGGGATGATTCGCACCATGAGTTTGAGCGATTGTCATTCTTCGGACAAGGCGCCCTTTGGTGTGCACAGTCACGATTTGAATGGGAATCAGCTGTTGTGAAAACCCACGCGTTTCCCATACGTTTTACCGCTTGGGATTCTGATATGGCGAATATTCAACCAGAAGATATCGAGGAGCTTGGGATTATCATGATGGCACTGACCAAAGGAGTGGACGAAGTTTGCCACTGGGTTGGACATCAACTTCTCGATAAATACGGACTGAGGACTTGAGAAGAATAATCCCTAATTGGGCTTTGAGACTGCCCAATAGTTAGGCTCCTCAATAAGGATTCGGTTTCCGTGCTTAAGAGGGCCACGTAACTCTGACAGTGAAACCGCCGAGACAGTTCACTGCGTGTAATACTTGTTGACAACATAGCCGACCTTCCGAGTTTGGATCTACATATTCGGGGAGTTATTAACCCATCATTCTAACGTTGAACTACAAAGACTCTCACATGGGAGGTGAGAAGCTTACCACCCATATCTGTGTCGAGCTTCAGTTGTGCAACAAGCTGACCGATTCGGCACCCGAAGGCCACGGTCTGAGCAAATTGCACAAGGCTATTGTGTTTTCCATCCAGGAATATGCAAGTCAAAATTGGAGTCGTGGGCGGGTAGTTGGATATGAAGTAAATCGGGTGATGAAAGAGTGAACCCCTTGTACCCCGCTGACATGACACTGTCGATGAGATACAGGGACTACATCGTTCTTCGGCAGCACCCTTGAGTCAGGAAACCGAGCTCTAGATCTTCATAATTCAACTTGAGACCCATTGAAAAGCGGGCGGCAATAGCTGTTAGCATGAAGACGCTAGCGAATGGGCTACAATATGCTCGGTGCTTGATAATAAGAATAAGGGCACAAACGCGCCGACGGCCATCGCAGCGAACCTCTGTGCTCGACAGGCAAAGCAAGTGTTTGGAGATGCGTGTGTCATGTTTCTAGGATCAAATTGAGCAAGCTGATAGGTGGCTGGTTTGTTTGTTACTCTGACTACGAATGCTACAAATGGGTGCTATGGTACTCTTGCTCAAGCGATTATTACTAAAGGGGTTTCTTATGGGGTAAATATTGATGGGAAGTTCAAGGCTTCTCAGAAAGCAGAGCTCTTTATTCCCCAGGTTTAAAGCACAAGAACGAATCACTATTATATGCTAGTAATCGTACCAAATAATAGTGCAACTCTAAGGCAAATATACTTTCAGGTAATGGTTCCCGTTACTATACTAAGCTGGGTAACTATGCAGACAAGTCGGAATCCGAAAGCCGTAGGAGGAGCAAATAGACATTAATCGTGGGTGCATGCACTGTCGCACATGTTATGGATGCAGATTCGGCGACTTTTTATCCCACCCTGGGGCACGCTGCTACTCTGGGCAACGTGGCGGCTTCTGGTAAAATAGTATTAAAGTGTTTCTATAAAAGTCTCATAAGTAGGGAACTGCTCAGTAAAAAACAATGCATATTCTACTCTGCACATCCTCCCATGTCGAACCTTTCGAAGACTGCACTTTGTGTGTTTTTTATTAGCACCTACAACTGATGTGGTCAAAATGCAACCGACTAAGCAGTGAGGCCTACTACAACTGTTGTACACCGTCCTTAAAGCTACCGCAAAGCCGGTCGCTAAGCAAATAGGAGAGAAGGGGAATGAAGTTGCAATGGTTGCATACAACGTCGCACAGTTTCTGCATGCAACCTCGGTGGCCTTTAGTTATATGCTTCTGGCACATTTCTGATCTCGTTAACTTGACACCATATTAGGACAGCATTGGATTAACCCTTTAAGAATTATTATAATAGAGAAAGCATATCCCACTCTGCGTTTCTTAGTGCAGCTCCTTTCAAAATTACATTCTCTACAACCCTTCTTGAGCATCCTGCGATTTGAATGATTACAATGCAACCAGCAAAAGATTCAGGCCTTTTGCAGTTGCCCCAAACAATCCTAGCAGCTACAGGAACTATTGTCCGCCATCTACAGGATACCAACCAGGAAGAACCATCATTCGACCAGAACAGTCCAGTCATACAAGGCAATGCCGAGATCGACGAGGTCAGAATTCTTCTCAATGAGGCGGCACATGACCTTCTACGTCTCGTGAATGGACCTGTCAATGAGTACCGCTCCTTCTTTATGACACCTTACACTCTAGCTGCGTATCAGGTTGCACTGCATTTTGGAATCTTTAGACATGTTCCCTTGGGTGGGAAGATCAATGTTTTTGAACTAGCCCTGAAGACTGGAATTGACCAAGACCTGTGTGGAAGAGTTGTCAAACATCTGGCAACCCAACATGTCTTTGCAGAAGTTGAGCCAGACGTCTTCAGCCACACGGCAAGCTCAGCCCTGGTCGCGCGGAACTCAGATGTGGAGGCTTTGCTTCTCATGCAGTTCGACGAAATGTTCAAGGCAGCTTCTGAAGCATCTACATTTGTGCAGAACACAGCCTTCAAGTCGAGAAGTAATGACTCTCCTTTCGTTACGCGTCATGGCAAGCCACCATACCTGTTCTACGCTGAAAACCTAGAAAAAGGTGTTGGGTTTGTAAAGGCCATGGTCGCCTTGACTAAGATGGATCGCTCAATATCTACACTTCGGGATGGATTCCCCTGGGCCGAAATCAAAGCCCCAGGAAAGGTAGTGGACGTTGGAGGCGCGAGTGGACACATTTCGATTCAGCTTGCGTCTCACTTTCAAAATCTCAGCTTTGTGGTCCAGGACTTGAGCAGTGAAGCAATAGCGAATGGAAAAGCCACACTGACACCTGACATTGTTAAAAGGGTTACCTTTATGCAGCACGACTTCTTCAAGGAACAGCCCATCACGGATGCTAATGCATTCTTCCTACGCCAGTGTCTACACAACTGGAGAGATGAAGATTGCATCAAGATAATTCGAGCGCTTGTCCCCGCCCTTGAGAAATGCAAACGAGGCACTCCGCTGCTCATCAACGAAGAGGTTCTACCTGAGCTGAACGAGGTACCCAAGTTTCAGGAGCACCTGTCACGACAATGTGACATGTGTATGTTTGTGGTTACTGGATCTAAAGAGCGAAGCAGGACAGAGTTTGAGAAATTGTTGAGAGCCGCGGATCCTAGATTTGAAGTGGTAAAGGTTCACAGGACTAGTACTAATTCTATGGGTCTTGTTGAGGCGTATCTGAGGCGTTAGATACTGGCAATTAGGCTATGCTATTCAAAGGAAGACAGAAGAAGTAGATGCGGGGGTAAGATAGACACTGGGAAATTGTATTTTCAATTCAATACCTGATGTTCTCATGCAGTAAAGTGGCACTCAAGTGAGGCGCGGTGTCTGCACGAGTCAGCCCAAGCAAGCCTTGCTGCGCCCCATTCAGGTGCAGTTAGGCGCATTAACCCCCCCTGTAACATTGTCTCACTACTCGAATACTTGCTTATGAGGTGAGCCATTTAGGCAGGCATCTGCTACTTCGAATTAACAACAGAATTCAAGCTTCTTTCGAAGAAAACTCAACTCAACTTTCATGCTGTTACGCGGTTCAGCCCATCAGCCAGATTTGGGTTTACCTCAACAAATTGCGACATTTCTAGCAAACATCAACTTGCTTGAGAAGTTACAAACAATGGCAGAGATTATCGGGCTTGTAGCAAGCATCGGCACCATTGCTGCCGCTGGATTCAAAGCTGCCACAACTATTTCAACGATCGCCCATGAACTGGGCGGGGCTAGTGCTGAAATAATGGGCATCGGGACAGACATGAAGGCAGTGGCATTAATTCTGCGCCAGTTGAAGAAGCGACTGGAAGGAATGAGGAGAGTTACTCGCGAAGTTTGTGATGTAGCCCATGAAATCGTTGCTCTTTGTCAAGCAGACGTTAAGGACATTGAAGAATTTCTTAAACCTTTGACGTATCCATCCAGCAAGGATCTTGGGTTGAGGCAGAAGATTAAGTGGTTATTCGATAAGGCGAAAGTCACATCTCGACGAGCATCGCTGGACTCTCTCAAGTTAACACTTAATCTTTTCCTTTATATCCTGGACTTCAGTGAAGATGGTGAGGTAGAGTAAGGCACGCTTAGAAGATAATTAAACAGAGACGACCTGCTAACCTATGTATAGAGAGTATATACGAGAAGAAGTGTCTATTTTAGTAGCAGAGACTCAGCATACTAAAACCACTCTACTGAATGCTGAGTGGTCTAAATTAACGGGAAAGCCTGACAAGGTTTATCTGCCTTCCCCACTGCTACAAATCGAAAATAGACAGCCTGAGTCTGCAAGCACCGGTGCTGGGACTGTGGCATTGTTGAGGCCCGACATGGACTACACGCCTAATGAACCTGAAGAGGAGGGAAACCAACAAATGCAACTCGCCAATACTCACTCAGGAGACAGTTCCCGAGAGTTTCTCGAGGGCATCTCCGATGACGACTTCATCCGAATTGCAGAGCATGTTCGACAACAAAACATGGTTAGAGAACTGGCGATCAGAATAATTTCTCCTCAATCATCAAATGGTCGGGATAGTAATTTATTTAGTGATGACTTTCCCCAAAGTAGCCACAAGTGGCAGGATGGCTATGGGGCCAGACAAAACAGCCAGACACCGAGGTTCAGTTCAAGCTCACCTTTTGATAATGGTTTAGAGGTCGAACTAGAGATCACCAAGGCCAAGCTGACTGAAATTCAGATGCAAAATGAGAAGTTGAGTGAGCAGATCGCGGCATATCTTGTTGAAGAAGACTTTCGTGCAGAGGCCAAGAAACAAGAAGAACACGAGGCGGAAGCGAATGCTCAATCTGAACGATGGATGCAAGACATGCGACTTGCAGAAGAGGTGGCAAGAGAGCGAATCAAGCGAGCAAAGGTCAACGCCATGAGAGGAACGTACTAGACTGAAGTTTGAGGCCAAGTCAAAAGCAGCGGAAGAGCAGAGGCAGGCAGAGCGTGTGGCAAGGAAACAGGCTGAGAAAGAGGCTAGAGAGAAGTATGAAGCCGAGTCGAAAGCAGCAAAGGAGCAGAGACAAGCAGAGAAGATTTCAATGGAAGCGACAGCTGAAGAAGAAGAGGGGAAATGGATCACAACGCCTTCTACAAAGAACAAGACACAAAACACTCCTAAACGCCAGAAGAAAGGCAAGAAGGCCTAAGAAGCTATTTTTCTCAGTTTATAAATAAGGAATAAGTAAAAGATGAATAGAGAACTGTCTTAAGGGCTCAAAGGGATTGAGGCTTTTCTCTCAAGTGCCTAAGAAAAGATTGAGTTTTCAACCAAATTTTTCAAGATTTTCCGCTCGTGACACTTCCTTGAGAATATCGGAGCAGATGAGCGCTCTGACCTCTATATAAACCAACCTTTCATTGCATGCAAGCACATCACATTGCGAGTCATGTTAACGCGGATCCGATACCCTGCGTAGATGTGCTCTTAAGTGCCGCTAACTTGAGTCGTGTGGTTTTAGGAGCAGCGGTTGTTATCTTTCGACCCTGAGACATGCAGTTTGAGCAATGGTCTCGATCAAAGGCATCGCTTCGTATTGAGCCCCTGGCTCTCGGCCCATCCATTGTATCCACCTGAGATGCTCCCCGTGCGGTAGCCTCAAGTGAGTCATTGTGATCATCTTGGTGGATATTCCCTCAATAATTTGACAGTAGTCAATGTATTCTGATTTTTCTGATTTTTCTTTAAAGCCATCGAGGTCCCGAAAGCACGTGCGTAGATTATATATACTAAATAGTCTGATATCTCGGCCTATATTCATTAGTTGATAGTAACTCGGATGGCGTTGGTGTTTCACTAGCAAGCTTATTTACGTTTCTGGGAGACTCTCATTTCAGCCGCATTGAAGGTGTCATGACTTCCAAAATGACTGTGCTCATTTCTTGCTCGTTATTTCCAGTTAATTTAATCTTGTTATTAAAGATCTGCAACCCTTCCGGTCCCTTTTCCATCTTGTTTTAAAGTATAACTCCTTTCAGTGTCATTGCAGATTATCCAAAAATCCAGTCTGCGTAGAAGACAATTTCCGCCCTAAGTAATTTATCACGATTCTTCCCATCTCATGTCTTTGTGAACTGCAATCGTACCCAGCGGAATAGCATCAACGGTGCCACCTTTCGCAGTCTCCACCACAGTGTTCTGCTGATTGTAGTACGTCTCTGGCCACAAAACAGGTTCCTCGGCGGAGTCGTTGTCGTGGAGTCTTCGGAAAGGGCCGTCCTTGTTCGGTACTACCTGCTTAGCACCACTTCCACCAATTGTGACAATACCCTCCTTGCTGCGATCAGTTGTGGCTTTGGTGATAAAGCGGCCGAAGAGTAGGTATAGAAGCGGTTGCATGGTGGGTAGGCACGCGCAAAGTAATCCAACAGTTGGTTCTATAACTGTCCAGATCCAAGGCGTGTTGATCAGTTCTATGTCATTGAGTCAGCATGGTCTCCTTTGATAGCTGAGTAATTGACAACTTACTGGTAAAGTCTGCTGTGGTACCTGCCTCGAGAAGGCTGACGATGTATTTCAGGCGGATGCAGCTGATGATTACGATACTGTAGGTGATTAGCAGATGTTTCTGTTGTAAGCCTGGACAACATACAGCCCACCAAGTAGGAAGATTCCGGCAATAGCAGTCTTTTGGGACCGCGGAACCTGGACTTTGGATACCTCAAACACCGGCAGTCCGATGATCATTGCATCCACAATAATATTGGGAATCGAGTTGCCGATGAAGAATTTGTTCTTGTCAAGGCATTGCCCCTCCTTCATAAACGGCTTCCATGCCTTGTCGATAGGAGAGCATTGGAAAATAGACGTGAACACAATGGCAAGCCACCAAATGAATGTGATTCCGCCGAGGATGTAACCACCATATTTCATAGATCGAGTCGGAAAGATTCGGTAATACATGAGGAGAATGCCGATTTTTATCGTGACAAGAACGGTTCCATAGACGAATTCAGTCAGGAACAGACACTGGTATCATGGTTAGCGTCTTCTAAACGCATTTCCTGCAGGAAGGGGGTCTTTGTTAACTAATTGAGCTCTCCCGAGGCGAGTCGGATCCTGCATCATATTCACGGCCAGTGGCTTTCCAACTCCACCATAGCGAACAGCTGCTCGACATGTTATTCGTCATTCCGTAGTATTCAATTGCAAAAAGGCAACTTACAAGCGATCGCAATTGCGGCGGTACCCCATAACAGCGGCTAATGATCCAGTCAATGATACGCATTCAACAATGTGGGAACAAATGCAGACGTACAAGGGATCCGAGAATAAACCAATCGTCAATTCCAATGCGCATCTGCTTCCGATGCCGGGCCCATACTCTCACTGCGACAATAGCAAGGGCAAATGGGATAGCTACGGCACTTACAATGATCAGCGAGGGGCCTTCATCGTAATTCAGAAGTTCAGGTGGAAGAGTCGGCTGAGCGGCTGGCATCGCTGTTGGCTGAGAAAATTAAGGTGGGCTCCAGAACTCAAGAAATGAGGTAGTAGAGAAAACGGAGATCTGGAGACGTGAATTCTTTATGCAGGGCATGATTTACTTTTAATAATTCAGGAGCACGCTCGCAACGAAGACGAACAGCCGATTCCTGACTCGTGCCCACTATAACGCAACGGAACATGGGACCAGAGCAGTCAGCTGTTAGCGATGAGGCTTAGTTGAACTCTAAATCGAATGTTTGGTATCAACTTAGCTCCTAGAACCATAATAAAAAACTCTTTGACCTCTTCTAAATCTCAATCCTGTCTTTTCTTTTGCAGCCCCTAGACGATGTAACATATTCTGTAGCGTTTAGACCTCCTACAGACTAGGGTCACACGCACGCCTTACAAACAAGCATCAGGCGTTATGCACGATCATCGGGTCCGCAAAAGTTCGGGAATCACTTGCTTCTGCGGACCCGTAGCGTAGGATCTTGCGGATCCGGGAAATGCATGCATATACCGTCCGCAGACGCTGAAGACATTGAATCATTGCTTTTTCGCAGTAACTAGCCCCTTTAGATCAATAACACTAAGATATATATATCATGAGCCTCTTGTCGGAAAATATCCAATAGAACTTTTATTGCGACTGCGAAACTACTGGGAGTGTCGCGGATTTTAATTGATTAGCGTACTATCGGACCGGACCGTTCAACGGTCGCCTTCAAATTTAGCTTCAAGCTATTACCACGTAGTGACCTCCGTAGCTCAGGCCACTTTTCTCTCTGTCTACGTATAAGAGCTAGCTCCAGAACCCAAGGCAATGTTGGAAATTTCGTTACAGCACATTACTCGTTTCCGAAGGACACGATTGTAAAATCACAAACAACATAACCATGACCCAAAAACCCGTTCTGCTCTTCGTCACAGGCGCCTGGCACCCTCCCAAGTGCTACGATGGTCTTAAGAACGCCCTCCAAGACTTGGGCTTTGAGTTCGTTATTCCCAAGATGCCCTCGATAGGACATGATAGTCGCGGAGTCACTTGGGAAGCAGATAAAGCCAAGATCGTTGAGACGGCAGAGCCTTTCTTTGCCCAGGGACGAGAGGTTGTTCTCATTGCCCATTCCTACGGTGGCATTCCCGCCACGGCGGCGACGCAAGGACAGGGGACCCACGAACGAGCAAAGGCGGGTCTTCAGGGAGGATTCCGTCAAATCATTTTTCTATCTGCATTTGCCATTCCGGTTAAAGGATGGGATCTCATTACCACCTTTGGTGGATCCTACCCTGACTGGCTTGAAACCGGCGAGAAATATGTCAAGGTATGCGAACCAGAAGGCTTGTCGAATCAACCCTTACTGACCCACATCAGAATCAGATCACCACCATGAAACACGACCAAGCTCGGACCGGCGTGTATAGCGGCTGCCCAGAGGAAGTTATAGACAAAGCCTTGGAAGCAACGCAGCCACATTCTCAAGATGCATTTGAGACCAGTCTAGACTTCATTGCCTCGGACATCACTATTCCCAAGACCTACATAATCTGCGAGAAGGATCAGCTTCTGTTGCTTCCTCTCCAAGAACAACTTGTTAATTCAACACCTGGTATGAAGTCGGCAAGATTACCAGCTGGCCATAGTCCATTCTTAGAGATGACAAAGGAAACTGCGGACTTGATTGTAAAGATTGTCAAGGAATAGATATAGCATTGGAATAATACTTATTAAGCCACTAAAGTACTTAATTTGTCATTTAAAAGAAGCCTTTTGACATGTCTAGCATAGTGATATTGCTCTGCTAGCTTTATTATAGAAGAGGAGGGTACATACTTTCAATCAATAACTGAAGTCAGAAGCTTTGGAAAATTGATTTGTTATCCAATAGTTGCATAAACTTCCTTTTTTTGTAAATGCTGCCTCTTTTCTATCGCCGGCTTGTTTCGTCCTTATGAAACAACGAGAATGAGACCTCGTCGACTACTGCATCTGAGACTACGCTTACTAGGTTGACTACGACCATCCCCACAAGCCTGTCGGAAACAACTGTGACAAGTCTGACTGAGACCCTGTCAACAGCCCTGTCTGAGACTGGGCTCACTAGCTTGACTACCACTATGCCTACCAGCCTTTCGGAACCGACCTCGATTACAGTGGTGGAGACTATGACGACTATCGAAGCACCAATCTGCGTCGAAACCAGGCTGTCATCAACCCAGGCTTCGATTCCAGTGACAACGATAAGGATCCTTGGACAGGCGGCGGCTTTTTGATCCGCGACGGCGCCTATTCATCCCCCAACGCCTTGTACGATTTACCGCCTCTCCATGTTTTGCAAGAGTCTCATACTGACATATTATGTACCAGGTCTACGATCTTCGAAAACGACGGGGGACAGGCCAATCTTGCGCAGACTTTGAGTAACCTTGATGGCAATTACAAATTGTCTTACCGCTACAGCCTCGTTTCTACAGTCAGCGTCGGTACTGGCTTTTCATGCACCATCCAACCTCAGGTCGGAGATATCTCCCTTCCTTCTGCTTACCTTGGCGACTAGAGTGGTTGGATCTTGGATAGCCAGACTAGGTCGAGTGGGAGCCAGACCGTAGCTCAGGCTGATTTATTACTTTCTCTAAGCTGTTCTGGAGAGTATGACCAGCTCACGATTAATCTCGACGATCTTATTTTTACACGAGTCTGCGGTCCTCAAGGCTCTTAAGACAAATATACCTGATATATCATTAATAGTTACTAAAAGCTGACAAGCCACTTTCAGTTAAAATAGACAGCCAGAACTATTTCCCCATTTAAAACGGAAAGGTGTTATGAGGAACACTTTGTAGTTGTGACTGTAACTAGTACCTAAGCTGAGAGATATTGCACGCAATCGGAAATGACTGTTGGCCAGAGTTTGTTGTATTGCGGCAATATCTTATCCATATCCGCTAACTGTGAATTGCAACAAACATGCTATCACCTATGTTGTTGGTTGGCATATCTTATTTAACAGCAATCCCAAGCAATACAACAGCCTATCGACACCATTGCTTTAGCTTTTGTCCTCACATCAACGGTAAAAATGCTACTCACCAATGGGGCATCCAACAGGAGCACCTCCAGGTCCGGTTGGGCACGCCTGAGTGCACTTCCTATATGCCTCCTCGTTACATGCTCTCTTAGTGAGATCGAGGACGGCTGCTTATCTGTGAGCTTTTATTTGATGCTATGGAGTACACGCTGCTGTTGAGGGCGCGGAAACTTACGAAGATTAGAGTTAGGAACTGCTGCAGTTGAACAAACACTGACAAAGGCAGCGATAGTAAAGATAGCGTTTGTGAACTGCATGATTGAAAGTGTTCGGGTATTTCAGACTGTGGAAGTAATAAGAGTGAATAATAGGGAGCGCTGCTTGTTGTTTGATTGACTTTGCTGGAGGAAGTCAGTGCTTTGTAGATTTCCTTCTAGTATCCCGCTTCCCACCATGAGGATTTCCCCGCATTCCTTTCCTTTATACATACACCATACAAAGATCCCGAGATGCTGGAAAGACTTCTTCGCTTACAGAATATACCTCTTTTATAAAAGATCGACAGAGGATCTGGTCACGGGCTGGTAATACAACATCAACGCTGACAGATTTCGCAGAGAAAGTGGATCTGTACACCATCTTTTCGTAGTTTCTTAGGCCTTTTACATAATTTAAATACTCAATTTAACCGCCTTTGCACTGTGGTTGCTGTTTGTCTTTATATAGGAAAATAGAATTAGAAGTAGATACTTACATATTTGCTTTCTAGATATCTAGAGGAGAAGTATACTTGCGCGAAAAAAGCAGGTTGTAAGTATCCTATATGCCTAATAAATACCCGGAAACGGGTATGTATTCCGAAATGCCTCAAAAAATAATAAGTTACTTCTCTCGAAGAGTTATTCCAATATATCTATGTCTATATTTCTCCGCAAGATGAGGAATAATTTTACCCGAAAGCCCGGGCTGCTGCTATTGGCGTGGTTGTAAGCTTCCCCACTTCTTTTGCGGCACTTGGAATCAGCCTGAATCTATCAAATCCCAATGTAACAGGAGCATCAAGCACCAGGCATTTCTCTTCATGCTGACGCCAACATGATGAGATTATTGTGAGACACTTCTTAAACTTGAGATGTATTCTCATTAGAGTTAACTAGGGATACAGGAGCATGATTCAGATCATGGAGGGCCGTAGAATCTTTGACACATGCAACCGAGGGTGCTAGCAGTCTGAACTCAGCTGACAACCGCCGTTCCTGGCCGTCGCATCGGGTTTAAGGTCAGTGTCTTCTAAAGAAACTCCGAATAATTAACTAGTTTCTACTATCTTGGCGTAAGAAAAGCCAGCCAAGTGGGCTCGGACGAATTCCACCTGCAGGTAAGACTTTCATAGTAGGGATGCAGATCCTGAAACTCTGCTCCTTCCTCAAACAGAAAAGAGGGAAACATCTAGTTTTGAAGTGTGAGCTCTTCTATCTGTATAACGAAGGACTAAACCGAGGTATATTTCCATGGTATCTCGAGGTTTGGCCGTTACCGGAGCGTTTCTGTCTCTCACGACTTTACATCTGATCTCGTAGAACAATTGCTCACGAGGTAAGCATTTATTTTCAGGAAGGAGTCTTTTACTCATGTTGAATGGTGCAAGGATTTAACTAAAATCTTCAAGTTATGCAGCTGTAAGAGAGTTTACTATAGGTTTCAGATATAAGAAGATATGTTTATTAAGATATAAGATATCGAATCTTTTTGCCCACTGAAGTGTATATCGAGCCCGCTGCTGATAACAGGATTCACTGCTGGTTACCAGACTTCTATTTTGCTTCGGCATGAAATCGTGAAATAGGTTGCTTACGCAAGGTCAGTTATTTTTAGTCTGAGACAGTATCTAGCACTAGAATGTGACAGCAAGTTTGCAACAT